>JAUTBZ010138785.1:0-28591 GCA_032361785.1 Lepetodrilus galriftensis | reverse complement strand
GTGTCAAGTAATATTGACCGTATGGTCAATATCAATATATTACGAAACGGCATATGCTTTCCCGTATGGGTAAGAATTATATATATATGCACATTGTCCTCTCAGAAAATGATATACTAATTCTGCTAGTCTTTCATATTCTAATCTCCGGCTTTTTAGACTCCCCCCTACAATGTTGAAGCCTCTATATCTATGCCATTAGCATACAAACTCTTAATACACACAACAGCATTAAACTATGTACAAAATGCAAGCTTGGAATTGGGATCCGTTTCAAAACTTGTCCATGTCTTTCTTTTTTTTTTATGCGTGATGGATATATTATTCCTAATCAAATTCTCCGAAGTGATTGACATTCTTTGATCATAAATGGGTATTTTAACAATATTAAGTTACATGATCATTTCCAATCGTGAAAAAAATGTGAAGTTGATTTGAGAAGAAAAAAAAAGGCATGTGAAGTTTTGAAATGACCCCCCTCATTGTCCTGTCACACCAGGTGAAATTTTAAGGCAAGTTTGTGGTGTATCACTTGTAACACTTTCAACTTTCAACCAATCACAGCTCAGATGAGCTGTCATCAACCAATCACAGCTCAAATCAGCTGTCAGCTGATCCATATATTATGTGGTGAACCTTTGATTATGGAGTACGCATGACCTGTACATATGTAACATTCTTCACTTACAATTCAATGCCAATCAGTGTTAGAATGACAGCAGTTACGTAGTTTATGAAATAGCATGTACATTTCGTGCAGATATATTATGAAATAGCATGTACATTTCGTGCAGATATTTAAAATGGATGTGAATAAATATACATATAACGGCGACTTAAATTTGTCAAGAACCAATGGAGTTTTATGCAAGCTTGTGAACCAACATAATACTAACAATATGGGATGTTTCAGAATATACATGTACATGCAATATCATACTAAAGGTGCATTTACCCAAGGTAAGTTCTACATTTATCAGGATACTGGCATAACACAGCGATAAATGTTCGGAATCTATCAAAAGGACAACCCACGGTATCCCAACGGATACTTTCCAGATAAGTTTCAACTACCGGTAAGATTTAGTTACATTTTCATAATAATATTATTATTGTGAGCAAAACTTGGAATAATATATATGACAGTTAACTCCTTTTGACCATATTTCCTGAGGTAAATAGTTTCATGTTTGTATCTTCAAAGTTTCATGTTTGATCTTCAAAGTAATTTAACAACCATTATCTAAAATTAAATGTTTTGGAAATTTTAACTCTAGAAAAATAATTAATTAAAGAATCAATATTTTAATATTAAATATTTGAAAATTCAAAATTCATGATTTTCTTACCTTGACTAAAATATCTCATTATTAGCCATAATGCTAATACATAATCCAACCAAACTGATTAGAATTAAACAGTCTATGAATAAGCATCAAACACTTGGGGTGCGTTCAAAGACGCAATCGGCTTGTAAGCCTAGCTAAACTGGTTCCCTGTCCCATCTACGGTTCATACAACGCTTGAGACAGTGACTAGTCTGGTAAGCCTCTTTGCAAGCCGCGTGTGTCTTTGAACGCGCCCCTGGTGAAGTTCCCATGCAGGAGTCAATGCAGTATGTACAATGATGTGGAAATTCAAACAGGAATGTTGCTTATAGAGCAAAGGCATGGACTAACAATAACAGCATATGTGATGGCAGAATATGGTATTTACATCATAACCAATATCGTATTTACATCATAACCAATATCATATTCGGTGAATTCTTCCTGTCTTCTCAAATTTCACCCACTTGTGCTCTCAGAACTTAAAAAACGAAAAACGGTGATGATTTCTTTCATATCTTTGACTATAAGGTCGAGGTCAGAGTTCAACTAGGGTCAGAGGTCAGCTAGGGTCAGTGGTTGATACTGTGAGCAAATGAGGCAAAGGTCAATGTCAGACATAACACATACACACTCTGTAACCTTTGACCCGGGTTTCCACTTTTCATCCCAATCACTTGTTCTTCTACGCTTTCTGGAAACAATAGAAAATATAATTTATTTCACAAATTTTGAACATGGTAACCAAATTATATTTTTGGCAGCCCTATTACTACTTAAATATCAATATATTAACCATTTTCCTGCTGGATTAGGCACAGACACTGCTCTTTAGAGCATCTATGGTTACCTCCAGCATGGAGGGTTAATTAAATTTGACATAAATCTGTTAATAAATATAGGGTTTTACACGTAAATTATGACAGTTGATTTGGTTGGAACGATGGATTTATCATATATTTTGATGGCAGAGTTGATTCAGGGCATAAGCATAACAGTCTCTGTGACATCAGTGATTATGGGTAGGCTAGGACAAAGGTCAACTTCAGGACTGACTTGACTTCATCGGGAAATGAAGCGAGGGGATCTCGTAAGGACAGACAAGTAGTACTGTCAATATATTAAATTGGGTTTAGAGCCGTTTTCAAAATTATTTCACTTATTAATCACAGCTTGTCAGTTCAGTGCAAGGGGAAACCCACCACAACTGTGGCACTGAATGTTGCAATAAACCTGTAAGCACCGGCTGCCACTTTCCATTAACCCTCTCCCTATTGGATTATGCACAGGTACAGCTCTTTAGGACAGATTTGGTTGCCTTCAGCATAGAGAGGGTTAAAGCCATTTTCAAATTATTTCGATCGTATTACGACTTGTCGGTTTAAGGCATCTCCGGTTGCCTCCAGCATGGAGAGGGTTAAATTAGAACTCCCTACCTGGATATTCACAATATCTGGGCTGTGTTCAGGCTGCAATAATTTCTCTACACTACACTATGCTACTTTTCTACTTATCTGTCCATTCCTGAAATAAATGGGATTCGGGGTCTACGGTCCCTCGTCGCCATTATTTTTCAGGAATTTGACAAAAACTCGGCCTTTCTCCTATACGTAGTGGCTGGGTGGACGATTTCATAGGAAAATAGCAGGAAAACTGTTTGCACATGCGTGCAGTTCATTCCATTTATGCTTTGCAATTTCCTTCTATTTCCTAAAGAAAACTACAAGCTCAAAAGCCAAAGTAATAAGTAGTGCTACGTAGTACTACCATGCGTTGGCCTAGCCAACGTGACCTAACTCAACTTTCTTCGTAGTGTCCCTTGGCTGCGGTCGGCATTGGTAGGTCAATCATATTTTCCCTAGGCTCCACCTACTTTGTCACTCAACAACAAATATGTTGCGATAACTAGTCGCCACCTCATATAAGTTGGCACTGGTTCCATACATGTATGTCACATCAAAACAAGAACAGTTTCTCTTGAAAATCAACAAAGGCTTTCATCTGATTAGGGCCTATCTATTGGACATTCAATCCAAACTTAGTTTTGATATCGCCCATGAATGTATCGCCATTTTGGAAGGGGAGAAAACTCACTCTGCCGACAGGGGGTAACAAGTGCCATGAAATGGTGGTGTATGATGGCAAGGTGTGTGTTGGCTGAATGACTACTGTAGCGATATGTAGTGAATTATATACAGCAGCTCTGTCCGGATCACCCTAACAAATCACCAAAACACCCACCTTTACCGTTATTCCGGCGGTTGCTATTACCTTCGTGTGGATTTCCGTATTTCCTCCCAGAATTATGCGGATTGTTTTTCTCTGTTCCTTTGAACTGATAATATGCAAAGAATCCGTGATCGTCATAGATATCGTTGGATTTGAACACCACCCTGAAGAAAGGTCCGTCTGACTCGATTGACTCCTTCTTTCCGTCGCTTATCATTCCGCAGAGTCGGCGGAGTTTCCTGTCCTCGGATTCCGCGAAGTTTGAAAAGGACACAAAATCACTGTGTGTGCCTTCGTCACATCTGCAAATACAAAAATATCTCCTAATGTAGGTTATGTATGTATGGGCCAATAAACAAATTGAATTGAATTGAATGCAGGGATAAAAATTAACACTAGACTGCTGACATAATGCCCCTCAGTGCTCTAGCATTACTATTCCTAAATATTAAAACTTTCTAAAACCATTGTAAACCATCATAAGTATCCGACAACGTTTCACCCTTCACAGATTTCTTCAGATCTAGTCTTTTATATTCATAAATAAGATAGATATAATTGATCAAATATTGGCCATACAAATACTATTCTTGAAGAAAAAGAGTGCAATAATTTCAGTGAAAAACTAACCTTGGTCCAATTCCATCGACTTTAAACATAGGGAACTGTATGAGAACAGTTTCTTTTCCTTTTCCATAAAATAGGTAGTGACATTCTGTATTCCTTGGGTAAAGTCCTTTGAAATTTGGTGACGTAAAATTTCCTTGAGGGTTTCGCTGGCTGTGGTAGTTGAACATGCACACTGGAAATAGAAATGAATTGTGGATGGAATTCAGCATCGCATGAATTGTATTATTGTATAAAAATGATTAAAGCACTATCTTTTCAGTAGAATATCTGAGGAAACATGTCAATTCCGTAAAAACGTGCTGAAGATATGTTTAGTTTTAATCATATTCATGCTGTATGCAACCAGAGTTGCCCTAAATAGCTTTGTCTGTATCTAATTCAGAAGAGAGAGGGTTAAATGCCTTCTCAACTAACCCTCTCCATGCTGGAGGCAACTGGAGATGCCCTAAAGAACAGTGTCTATGCATACGCCAGTAGAGAGACAGTTAACAAAGTGCTTCTTTGAACATCAAGATTTGTTCGTAAAATATGTAGAATTCTGATAAACGAGTTGAATATTTAGCATAATTGTGATATATGCATGTCAAGAGTTTATAAGTACTTCATGTCGTCGACTATGGGCGAGAAATTCCCGCTGCATTAATTAATTACTCGTTCGCCAGGCAAATGTTCATAGATATTTTGTTGTACTATACCAAAACATCATTTAATATTATTAAATATATAGATTGTAAAATAGATTGATTTTTTTTTCCTAGCCTGTTTGCACTTGAGTTCAAATGTATTCGCTCTACGTATGCTGTTATTTCAATCTCAAGATAAAGTGCTGCTGGCGATTAATAATCCTAACGACTGTTTATTATGAAGTCTCCCAGACCACTAAAGTGAGAATTGCATTATCCATTCAAATTAGTTATCGATTGATGATATATTATCCAATCAAGTCGACATCTCCGCTTGAAAACATTGCGATAACCTGCAGTTGTAATTCTGTGAAGATCCAATACAATCAGCTATATTTGCCTTCTGAGACTAACAAATTTATCTACGGACATGACTGGCATTCAGAACACACCCGATAGCTCTCTCACTCAGCAAGTGTTTCTATGCTGTTGTACATTACATTTGCAAATGCTGTGTATTAAGAAAACTTTAGAAGGAGCAAAGTTTCAAATTGAATGGAAACCCCCACCAAAATAAAGTAAAACAATACAATATGGTATATTCTCATAATAAATGTAGTTTTAACAGGTACAAAATTAATGACATATTTTAGCCATTGGAATTATTAGAAAAATACGAGAATTGAAAATGTATTGGCACTCATATATCTAAGAACAACCAAATTAAAGTAAAAAATATAGTTATGATTAACCCTCTCCATGCTGAAGGCAACTGGAGATGCCTTAAAGGGCTGTAAGTGTTCTATTTCTGCCTGTGATCGGGCAAGTTAACTCGCCTTCAGCAGGGAGAGGGTTAATCCAGCAGGGAGAAGGTTAATACCGGTAGCATTGTTTTTGTTAATTTAAAAAAACTATATATATATTTTTTTATTGGGATTTAGAGAAGCTTTCAAGATTCTTTCACATATATCACAGTCATACTAGTACGACATTCTAAATAAAATATAATAAATTCTAAAATGTGTCTAGCGATGAGATGTGGAAACACCTTGCCCGTACCTTGGTTACCAAGGGGACAATGCCATATTGATTATTTTTACCAAAATATATTTATCCATCTTATAATGTAGAAAATGAATACAAATCAATCAAGATTACTGAGAATAGAACATGTAACACCGAGATTTATTTTAGCCTTTCTAATTAATCATACTTAAATTATTTATAAATTAAATATATTTATTTTAGTCTTGCTAATTAATCATCCATATTTGAGTAGCAACAGTGTGATATGTATTTATTTGGATATGTTTTTCTTTTATTATGTCTTAACAACAATATAGTTGTACTATATACCAAATAATTATATACATTTTAGGATTGTTAATAATTCAATCATCCTTTTATATATAAATTAATCATGCAATATTGGAATGTATATTCGCATATTTTTTTTATCATGTTAACCCTCGTCATGCTGAAGGCAACCAGAGATTATCTAAAGATCTGCATCTGTGTGTAATCTAGCACGGAGAGGGTTAAATATGTATAAAATATAAAACCAACCTCCTCGCTTGTCCTGTTCCCCTGATGTTATGCCGAAGTCTGAAAGCAAAAATTGAAACCGTGATGACATATGTTACCGAAATACGTCAACACGAACTGACTGGGATGATCCACATTCTTTATCAGACCTGGATACGTCAACACGAACTGACTGGGATGATCCACATTCTTTATCAGACCTGGATATGTCAACACAAACTGACTGGGATGATCCACATTCTTTATCAGACCTGGATACGGCAACACGAACTGACTAAGATGATCCACATTCTTTATCAGACCTGGGTACAGCTTCACAAGCTCTTGTATCTACTACGAGACCATATACCGATAATGAGTACTGTTGTAGTGATCTTGTATACATGGTTACCAGGGTATCATTTCTCGAAGCTCTCATATCTACTATGAGACCACAAGCACTCATGTAGCGAGCTCTTATACATGGTGATCTGGGTATTGTTTCTCGAAGCTCTCATATCTACTATGAGACCACAAGCACTCATGTAGCGAGCTCTTATACATGGCTATTTGGCACTCACAAGAGTGCTACAGTCTTGTATAGTGGATATGAGAGCTTTGAGAAACGATACCCTCCACATTAAGAGGGCTACAATATAGGTTAATTGAGTCTGTATCTCCACCGATTCCTTTGTCCACCAACAGCTGTTATTACCAGATTCAAAAGTTGGACTACAAATCCATGCGTGTGACTATACAACAACTGTAAAGTATTCTGTTTGTCATGATATGCATTTTAATAGAGCATTATACTATATATATTACTGTAATTACTCTATTTATTTGATAGTTCGAACACCTAAATTAATCGCCGAAATATTTTTTTCTGACCCTATACAAATAAGGACCATTTTTTAAAAATCATAATTTTCTAATTATTCATACACAGTGATTTTTTTACATATGATTTCACCTTTGAAATGTGTATGCACATTTGTATTCTGTGTGTATTCAAAACAACGAGCAGAAGTATTTATTTACTTTTGACAAAACTGTAGATATCCTTGAATCTTTTAGACAAAAGATTTGCTGAGGAACTTGAGTGTCGTTATGAATACCTTTATAAACTGTGCTTATTGGATGACCATTTATGCAGATTACTACATTTACTTACTTTTGACAAAACTGTAGATAGCTTTGAATCCTGTTGTCATTCCTTTGGACGAGGACTCGCTGTGGAACTTGACGGTCATTCTCGGGCCCGCGGACATCAACATTGGGGGTAGCTTCTTACCACAGTACACCCCCAGATCTTTGTTGTCCCCATTCAAGGTGATCATGACCTTGACTGAATCCGACCCAGCACAGCTGAAAGGTTAATAGTAATAATAACAATAATAATTGGTCAAATTTCCCAAGTAGAGTAAAGTCCGGGGACTTCAGACAGTACCTGGACTTGGGACACTTATGTTAACCAGCCGTTTACGGATTAATATACATGTCTTCCTTTCCTCCTAACTGTGTTTTTATCGTGAATAGCTAAATCCCATGATTTTATCATTGCATGGTGCTAACATGACTGTTAACATATCTAAATTGCATATTTGGGTAAAAAGTCGTAAATGCAACTGCATAAAACACATGTCGCCAAAACATCAATGTATCTTGACACAAGCATATTTTCGGACAGTAATTTTGGTATGCACCTAAAATATATTGGCAAGTGCTACTAAATTTATTAATTATTGTAAGGACAGGCGGCACATTGTTATAATAACCGATGTCCCAGGACCACCTTCCGAAGTCCCAGGACATGACACCTAGTTGGATTTATATTCGTTTCAAAGTATCTTACAACCTTTTGTAAAAATAAAAAATTAATTTTTGTTACAAAAATGGTGTCGCTTCAGTAGCCAATAGTTATTCGCCACTGATAGGCTGACACATGTCTTATATTAGCGATAAACAGTAACACCACTGAAAAGTGTCCAAAGTCCAATGCACTTTACTCTACTTTTCTGCCATTTTTGTTTGTCAAGACAACTATAAATCTTTTATTGTTATTAACAGATAAATTATAAGAGGATTAAACAAGACATTAAAATATAGAAATTAAAAATTATTTAAATGGATTTGTTTGTCAAGACAACCTTTTATTGTGACAAACCAAGAAGAAGTAAGACATTAAAATATGGAAATTATAAGACATTGTCACGACAAACTTTATAAAGATCAACTAAGAGGAGGTAAGATATTAATATATGGAACTTAAGACTTACTCAATAGGGTTTGTTGGATTCCCTCCATTGAAGAATAGATCCATGTGTACGAACTTCAGCTGGACCCGTTCGCGGCCGGACCCAACGAATGTGTACGTGCACGTGATTCCTGCTGAATACGGGCTCGGATGAAATGGGCTCATAATCGCCCCACTTTGCGATATCTGGCTGTTTATTTCTTCATTGCAATTGAATTCTGGAAAGGAAAAAAATAATTATGAGCATCATGTTGAAATGTTTTTTTTTTCTTCTTTTCTTTTGGTCAATAAATAAGAAAGATATAAAACAAAAAGGAAAGTATTTGCGTCATGTTCAAGTTCTGAAATGGAAATTACGCACAATATTAGTCGACAATATATGTATCTCGGTAAAATAATTTTCTGAAATAGAAAGAAGAGGAGATAATCCTGCATGCATATTTAGCAGTAACAATCTCGTATGATTTCATTAGCTCTGGTAGTTAAGGAAATCGGTTTTCGGTTCTTCCCACAACGGACATCGTGTGACTTACAAACTGTGCAGATTCACTGCTAGTAATGACATGAAGACTGGACTAAATGCAATTAATTTCACAATGTCCCCAGAGTCTTAACTTCACACGGACAGTGTGGAGAGTGAAGATGTCTGATGAATTCAGTCAAATCGACTTATTTCTATGCATACAGTATAAAATTAGAATATTAAAAAGAACCAATATTAGAGTGTCTTCATTGAAGCTAACATCATCAATAATCTGGTGAATATAAATCCATTATAGATGCTACACTGTCACCGATTTCAAAAGTGAAAGTAGGAACAGATTTTAAAAGTGAAAGTAGGAACTTGTGCATCCTTTTAGCATTGCAGTGAGATCACTGTATGTTGAAGTTACATAATAACGGATCAATATACCTAAATAAAAGTAGGCCCTATACTGGCTGTAGTTATTACCTTTATCTATTATTATACATTATTAGCCCTTATTATACCAATGCAGGTGGGATATTAGTTACCAAAGCATGATTTCCAGGGTGTACATGATTTTACAAGCTGAAAAACCGATTTTTTTTTATTTTTACCTCGAGACCGATTTTTTATTCCTTAATTTGAAATGTAGCTAACATATTGACATTTCCAATATTAGGGTGCTTCATTTAATATAGCTTTTTATAAATTACATGTTTGCAATGATCTGCGCCATGAGTTGATAGCTTTGCAAATATCAATAAATTCACCATTGGTGCTATCATCAGCAGATTGCTTAAAAATTGATGGATGGCATTTACTTCAATTTTGGAGATTTAGTTAAAAAAAAAAAGAAGATAAATTCATCGGTGCCAATGTGGTAACCATGGGGAGATAGCAGAGTGGCATCGATATATCTCTGGCACCAAATACATGAAAATCTCTTACCCAGCTATAGAACACAATTCATCATCTGCAACTTTTTTTTATTACACGCGAAAACGAACCTGTTCGTATCAGTCTTTATCAATAGATATCAATATTTGCGAAGAAAGTTACAATTACTGTCGGACTGACCGATATTCTATACATATTTTGGGCAGCACTAATAACATACCGGTACTTCTAATATTAGATCACGATCCACTATCAATCTATCTGGCTGAGAATTCTCGAAAATACAACTAACGAGAACAGACTGCGTCTAACAAGACTGTGAAACCCCCGAAATAAATCTGTTGTAAATACAACATAACTTTTAACACATCTGAACTATTGATTATTTTTTCTCCTCATTTGAGACGGAACGGCCTCAAGCTAGAGGGTTATTGACTGAAGCCATGCAAAGTTGTGTTAACATCTTCATGCTAACACTCTCAGCAAAGACCACAGCCACGTGTACGTAGATGCTCAGTAACCAGATGCCCTTCAAACCTTGGGGTCTTTCCAGGAACTCCCAAAAGGTTCGACGCGAACGTAATTCAGAAAGGCCTATGCAAACAAGCTCTAAATGCACGAAACATGAATACTTTTAAGGCTGTGGGTTAAAAAAATACGAAGAAACCGCGATCTGTGAAGGGATGTAAAGTGGTCAACCTCCGGATCGATGGTAATGAAATGAGAGGAATACGATCTGGGATGCAGCTGTCAAAATTTGAGGCTCTGTGAAACAGTTCTGAGATGGGTTTTAATACATAATATTTTCAAGCCCCATTCAGCGATGGCTTGGCAAATATCTTCATTCATTGAAGCACTTTATTTCTGAACATTTTGGTATTTTTAAGAGATACTCAATTTTTCAATCTATTAACAGTGGGGAAAAGAAAATCGTTATTTTATTATTTTTAAATTGGACCTTCATATTATTAGAAATAGAAGCAAGAAATATGGTAATCATATCTATTTTCAGTCTCCAATAGCAAACATATTAAATAAATAACATTTTCGGTACTTTTTTTTTATTTTTATTAATAGTCTACTCAGGAAATTGTTAACATAAAATGGACATTTACTGAAAAGGATATTACTGATAATTTTGATCAGTAATATCCTTTTCAAAGTGATTATATTACCTACCAATATTCTTTGCAGCGTTATGGATAGATCATGCCACGATCCCTGCCATAAGATATATAGCTAACGAGAGAAAATGACATTCGGCACTTAGCGACATCACTTATGGTCCATTTTCAGCAGGATACAGGAGATGAAAGTTGTGTCATAAATCACTGATTATTGAGCAAAATGTCAATTTTACTTGCGTGATAGCAATTTCATTTGGTTTAATGCCCATTTTGCTTCCTACGCGACAGAAGCAGGTTTTGCGAAACTTCAGTTACCATGACGAATTTCTCGTCCCAGTCTGATAAGATTCCCCGGTCTCAGATCTGAGAGAATTTATCGTTTTTTTTGTGTTTTTTTTTCTCTCTCGAAAGGTCACGCCAGTACGACAGGTAAAAGCTTTCTGTTTCCTCGTAATTCCCACGCTTTCTATTGCACAGGCCCAATTTCACTATCTAATGAAAATCAGCCGCGGTGCAGATATATACGCTGCCACCCAAGCTAATAGATCATTAAACACACTTCGGCTTCCTTATAGATCGTCAATTGGATGCTGGAGAAATTAATTTGGAAGCAATTTAGCCTTATTTTCATGGCGTTGAGCCGTGGCGTTGACATAACCTTTTAGGGTCTATTTATCAGAGGGCCTTAGGGATGTCAGAAGTGTCACCTGCCATAGAAAAAACAACGGCAGTTGTCTGGTAAGGTAAAGACACCCATGATATCTCTATGGTAATACAAAAAGTGAAATTCAAGTCCATTACACAAAAGCATGCAATACAATTTTAATAAAGTAGTGCTTTAATGAAACAACATATTTATTAAATTGCAATTTTCAATAAAAAAATAGAATTTCTTTAAATTTATTTTATTGGAGTTGGCGCCTTAACAGATATATTTCAAGATTTATTTCACTCCTCAGTAAAATCTTGCAGTGAAATATAATAATGCAATAACAAAATGTTTTAAATGGTTTGTTTTGCATTGGCCCATAACATCAATTTCTGTGGCATCAAAAGTTTACTCGAAAGAAAAAGGTCAAACTAGGCCTTGAAAAGTTGTATGATAATGCATACCAATACTTAACAAACCTTTCATTTTTATAAGTTACATGTCTACAGGCTATGGCACTGTACAATTCATAATGGTTTTTACAAGATATCAATGTTATCCAATATTAACTATTTAAGATTCCATTCTCCGAGTAGTGTTAGTGAGAAATTTGCACTTATAATATCCCATATAACACATAAGATATCAAATCATTGGATTCTCAAGGAAAAATGGATCAGGAGTTGTCAAGAGCCTCTTGGCGTTGCATTATTATAAATGGCTTTATGACGGGGTCAGTGGAGATGACACTCTTCATCAGACAACCGAACAGAGCATCTTCTTAATGTGTTAACGTTCTATTAATACCTCCTACAGACAACCAAATCAAGTAGGCAGCAAGGCTGCTTCATACTCTGCCTAGTAAGGAACACTTACTATTCGATAAGGAACAATTACTATTCGATAAGGAACAATTACTATTCGGTAATCACTCTGCTTAATAAGGAACAATTAATTTTCAATAATAATTCCGGCCAAATTAGGAGAAATTAATATTCAATCATCATTCTGACCAAATAAGGAACAATTAATATTCAATCATAATTCCCACAAAATAAGGAACAATTAATATTCGGTAATCACTGTCAAATAAGGAACACTTATTATTCAGTAATCTTATTTTGTAACTATCCTGAGAATCTGGGCTATCCTCTATGAAACTCTAACCTCTAAGCCATAGACTACACTATTGTTAAGATTGGAGCTACAGTTACCGTACCTTTAGAGCTATGCTGTTTCATACAGGTGATCCCTGGACATAGAACGCCATGATGCTTTAGGGGATGTTCTTGACATAGAACATTATGCTTATGGGGATGCTCTTGACATAGAACATTATGCCATGATGCTTTAGGGGATGCTCTTGACATAGAACACATGCCATGATGCTTTAGGGGAGGCTCTTGACATAGAACATATGCCATGATGCTTTAAGGGATGCTCTTGACATAGAACACATGCCATGATGCTTTAGGGGATGCTCTTGACATAGAACATATGCCATGGTGCTTCATATATCAGAATATATACCATGCCATGATGACAGAATATATACCATGATGTTTCAGGAGAGGCTCCTAACAGAACATATGCCATGATGTTTCATAGGAGGCTCCTTAATGCTGGAGGCAGCTTGCAGGATACAATATGCCAATATTTATGCTTGACTATGAGTTCTGAGGACAGATAACATAACAATTCCAGAGTGATATCTTGACTATCACATGCAAATAATAAAAGATCGACTCATGAAGTATTATCTGTACCATCATATGCCTTGTATTAGCCAATGATCAACTTCTGGAGAAATATCTAACCCATCGGATGCAAATGGTAAAGGAGATTCTGGGGCAGTATCAATACCATCATATGCATCAGCCAATGATAAACATCTGGAGAAATATGTGGCCAATCAGATGCAAATTGCAAAAGATCTGGAGAAATATCCAACTCATCGGATGCACAAATGGTTAAAGATCGACTTTCTGGAGAAATATCTGAACCATCAAATGCATTAGTCAAAGATCGACTTCTGGAACACTATCCGTACAATCACATGCATCAACTGGCCAATGAGGTAAAACAATGCAAATAACATGACAAAAGAAATTAACCCCAAATAGGCCGTCATGCGTGGTCAAGAGAATAAAGCCAAGGCAACAACAACATGTACCATCGATAACATGTTGATTGTTTTTCTAAAAACAAAATATCTTTTTTAAAATCTTTGTTTTGTTTTGTTCTGAAAGGGCCACAGGGCACAGCTTGACTAATAACACGTAGCATTGAACTCAAACTGATTTTCTTTTTTCTTCTTCTCTCGAGTGGGATGGAGAGAACAGTGCAGGTGTGTAAGCCCTCATCTATTCTGGAGGCAATTTCCTACCTATCCCTTGATTAGTCTAGCTGAACCCATTACGTCCTAGAATAGTTGACGGTCAGTCTCCGGTCCCGTGGACTGTTATAACGGACACACTAGCACAGCGGTAGGCCGGCAGATTTCACAGTTAAAGGTCCCGAGTTCGAACCCACCTGGGGGACCTGTCATCAATGGAAATTACATTTCCTAATCTTATAGGAAGTGTTGCCTGTGATGTTGGAGTGCAGTTTTATCAGCACTGGTTTAGCAATACCAGCAGGTACTTACAGGTTTGTTGCAATATTGATATCTATGGGTGTTGTAGGTTTCGTCCCGTCATAAACTGAGAGGCCATGATACGAGTGATAGTATCTTGAAATCAGCTCTTAAAACCCCTAATATGTCTAGAAAGGAGCAGACTATATCTTTTCTAAATCTATTTTCTGTACATGTCATACCTTTGACAACAATTGAAATAGACGCATGCTGATCATGGGATTCGACCCCGAGTTGAGAACCCAATGCTTAACTGACAGCCAATGGGATAGACCAGTAGGAGCATCTAATAACACACCTGGTTACACATGAGTAGCAAAAGAAATAGCCAGTACAGAGCCCTAGATGTTGAGGATGCAGAAAGAGGTACATACATCTCCATGTAAAATTTGAGTTTGAGCATGAAACTGTACTCAAAATATTTCATAATCTCGGGACTTGAATTCTAGACAAAGTACACACGTGTCAGGAAGCAGCTGTCTTCCGTCTCAATTTGCGGCGTGAGCGGTATGACAGGGATGTGTACGCTGCCTACTACAGCTGGCTGCTTGATGCCCGCTAATCTCTGCACCGATTCGCCGTATTGATCACCGCGCGCGCACAAGACACAAGTGCTGCCTCAACACGGAGGCGAGGAGAATTGCGATAATTAGCGCGAGGATCCGAGCGATGATGGAAGAACGGGAAGTTCCTCAAAGCGGAATGGACGCGGAATAGCGGCGGATAAAATCGCACGTTCTCTCCGCGAGCCTCTCCATCAAACGTGGCTGAAGTCTGTGGTCTCCGAAACAAATTAGGTCCTTTTTCTTTCTCATGCACGGAAGACGAGCATGGCGAGTGGAGGTTGTGACTGTGAACGGAGAGAACCATAGGTTCACGGGTCCATTTTTCCCACCATTATTTTTTTTAATTTCCAGATTCTTGCTAACTACTTGCTATTGCGAGTGAATAGCCAATTGAAGACTATTCAATTAAGAATGTCAAGAGGCATTTAATTGGTCCATTATTATGTGTAGTACTTTTTTAACGACGCAGGAGCTCTTATAAAACTACTCTACATTGCTTATATAGATTAAATGTGTTTCCACATTGCTAATATAGATTAACCCTCTTCATGCTGGATTAGACACAGGTGCAGCTCTTTAGGGCATCTCCGGTTGACTTCTGCATGGAGAGAGTTAAATATATTTCTACTTGACTACGGTAGTAGTCTGTACTTTTAGGGAAAAGCTAGTAATATATTACTAATGAAAATCTAAATGTTCCTCACATTATATAAAGAAAGTACCTAAAATCTACTTTTAGTGTTAAATGAGACATGATCAATAATAATTATCAGAATACTCATGAAACTACAAAATATTCATAATCTTTATCCGGAATGGCCGAGTGACGGTATAATCAATAATATTCATAGTTATACTGTTGAGGCAACAATGATTTTTTTGAAAAGAAAAGAAAAATACTAGCCAAATTTTCTCACTGTTGTCGACCATCTCCAACTGTTAGCCTAATAGACTCCCACGTCGTGTTAATAGATTCTCACATCCCCCAGCTGTTAAAATCATGTCTGCTGATTATCTTCCGCAGTAGAACCTGCTATCCAACAGTTCTACAATTCCAGCGACTGAATAAAAAAGCTACCTTATTTTTAGGTTTGGAAAAATAGTTTTAAAGAAAGACTTCCTAACATATATTTTTTTTAAATTGCAAAATGCTTCTATTTTTTTCTTTCATTTAACCTATTTATTGAAATAGAACAACTTGATTGTATTAGATTTCAACTAGAAGTGATTTTCTACCATGATTTTGATAATAAAAAATGGTATCGCAATAAATTTGTATTTATGTAAACGTGCTTGTTTTAAAGTTTATTATTAATTTATTAGACATTTATTTAAATACAGTACTATGTTGTACAAGAGTACAAGTTACAAGAGTACAAGCTACAAGAGTACAAGTTACAAGAGTACAAGCTACAAGAGTACAAGCTACAAGAGTACAAGCTACAAGAGTACAAGAGTACAAGAGTACAAGAGTACAAGCTCTGACATTTACACGAGTATAACCAGCACTTTCAATTCATTCATCCTTGAGCGAACAACCATAAAATGATGGTTATTTCTTACCGCGTAATTATTAAAATACTCTGTTGTACAAGAATTTATGGATAAATATTAGCACATTAATAGCCAACTTTGTACTATGAAGACGTTGTCGTTAAATACGCATAATAGCCAGTCAAACGGTACAAGAACTGGCAAACATGTACTACAAATCCCTCTAAGCCACGCGAGGATCAAATCCTATGTACTTTAAAGTCCATAGGGATTCGATGGGCCAATACCATAACAAACACTATTTATGCATCCCATTGGACGTAATTAAAAGTGACTAGAAGACCAATTCATTCATCAGGAATATCTAAGGAACATTTTGGTGTCTGCGAAAGATCCGTACTCTGTTTACATTACGGTAATTGAATGAAGGAATCGCTCACAACACTCTCATGGCGCTCTTGTCTGCACGTTGTCGAGGCATACGTTTGCAATTACAGAAAGTGGAATTGTGCGTATATCCGTCGAGTCGAGATTATATTCTACGTTATCCGACAACGATCTCTCTTATGAAAGACGAGAGAGAACACAGACAGAGATGAAATGTCACCCAAATTAAAAAAAATTTAAATAATTTTATTTTTTAATCAATTGTTCCTACGAGAGCAATTTAGTGCGACTTTATGGAATAATTAATGACAGGAATTACTGAAAACAACTCGGAAATCCATGGAGAATTGAGATTTCCCGTGCATTGCATTTAATTTGATTTATGTTGGAATCTACAGTACATATTATCAGTACTTTTCCAGAGGTAGGTAGGTGGTAGGATAGTGGTAAATTGTCAGATATTGGCACCAATGGTCCTGAGTTCAAACTCGCCCTAGAGACTGGCATCTGTGTTCACGGACGTTATCTACAGCGCGATCATGATAGGATGTACTGGTTGTACTGTGGTAGTGGAGTTATACTTGGTACGTTAGTACCAGCCGGTGCTCGCAGGTTTACACTGCAACACTTACTGGTATCGGTACTGCAGTGGCTTTCATGATGGAAATTAACAAAGTGTGATATGGATGATCATATCTTGAAAGTGGCTCTAAACCCCAATTCAAACAAAAAAATAATCAAAATTTTTGCATACATTTTTTTTTATCTCATAACATAATGGTATAGTAACTCTTGCATGCATTGGTTCTTCTCTTAACAAATAATAATGATATATTACTATCCAGACCATGTTAAATTTCTATAAAGTAGAGACCTGAGTATCCTGTCACAAAGCTCTCTTCTCTGCTACGAGACCAATAGCGCTCTCTTTGCAGTGCATTATTAGCTATCGGCAAAGAGCGTTTTGGTCTGTTAGCGGATAAGAGAGCTTCATAAAAGGATACCCTGATGTCACGTTTTACTATTTATGATTACAGTGTCACTAAATACAGTTGTATTAGGTGTATATCCTGTACACTAAAATATCAGAAATATTTGCAGAGCTATTTTAGTTATGCCCACACTCAATTATCATAAAAAATGTTACAGCCATTTCGAGATACAAATATTATGCCATCAAATGTTTTTGAAGGCAATCAGAATTTCCGCCAAAGTATCTGTACCTAATCCAGCAAGGAGAGGGTTAAAGGTTGGTCTGATAGATGTTTTAGATCTTCAAGCTCATAGAAAGGTCAATAAACATAATATATTAAACAAATACACATATCTCTCATATTTCCAAATATCCACTATACAAAGAATGGCTACCGGGTATATAAATTATAATATAATATATAATTTTTAAAAGTTATGCTCCTACCTAATTGATACGTCCATGATAGTTCCACTACAACCAATGACAATGTTATCACAGATGACAAACCAAAACAGTAAAGAAAATTTGAAAGAAAATGCCAAAGAAAATATTTACTTTTTTTTTGTATAATATTTTTTAAGTTATTGTAACAGAGATTAATCTCATCATGGAGAAGAGGAACAGTTTTACTATATAGATATGTATTCATGGAATACCTTTTTCGACAATATGTTAATATAAAAATAATAAACAATTAATAATATATTAATTAAAATGGTATACAAAATTAAACAATTAAGGATATATTAAATAAAATGACATTGTCACTCAGAATATCTATCATAGTAAGTCGTCTGGCTAATATACTTGCCTAGTTTCGAAGCCAGTTCCTCCCAGTCTATATCCTCCTCATAATCATAGTAATCATAGTCTATTGGAATAGTGCTTTCCACACAGCACATTACAAGAATGAAGAGGGCGCGGCCCTCAACACAAAGCATAGGAGTCCAAATCATCCTCCCAACTTTCGGCAAATGTTCTGGACAAAATCCTCGGCTTCAGGAGTCGACGTTGACCAGGTTTTGCCCCCGTAGAATGAAAACAATCACACTTATTGAATTTTCGGATGGACAGACTGCTTGTTTAATGTCAAGAAGAATATCAATAACTCAGTAATCTCTCCCACCTCTCTACCGGCAGTAAGTCAAAAGTATGGCCATGATTGAACTTTCCTTGAACAAGGGATAACCAGCTGTTTTCTTGCTTGACATCTGGGTATTTAAATAACGGATCTCTATTTTCAAATTTGTCTTCACTGTGTCATTGCTTTTTGAAGGCTGAAGGCGATTCATCTTTAAAAAAAAAAATCTTTTAAAAAAAAATAAAGATTTGTCTCATAAATCTTAGTTGAAGGTTTAGAGTCGCTGGGCTTATGTAACTGCTTCAGTATGTAGTAAGTGAGAAACACTTATCTTGTTGAACTTTAGCACTTCTTCGTCTGTACATTTGAATTGTGATAAACTTGTTAACACCTATGAATCTCTTGGGTGGAATCTGTTAAAGGTCATGTTTGCCAGACTCAACAAGAAAATCAGGAATACTACGCTTCTGTACCAAAGTTCATTCCAATTCAAACACTGTTTAAGAAAGTGAAAAATATTTCCAAAATTTTAATGCCATCCCTCAATGCCCCTTTAAAAAACCCACACAGAACCATCTGTATTAATAACGCACATATCTTAAAGTACATCTACACCAATTTATGTTGACCGTTTCCATATGGAACTTCTGGAAGATATCGGTTCTTGGTTTGAATATTCACACAAATTTGCATTAGAATTATCGTAATGAAATCAACAGGAATCTTTCATGTGACAGAAATCCGGATATTTGGAAGATATAAAAAAATGGCCGTTTTCCGCCAAGATTCTTTTACAAGGACTCTTCTCAAAAGTGACACAATGTTGCCTTCTTTGCATCGAAGAATCTCCCACACAGTTTAAGATGTCTTCAATTGAAACATTTTCAATTCCCTTGGTAAATCAATCCTTGTTAATCCTAAATCTGTCATATAAAATGACACGTGTCTCTTTACTTTCTGTATTAGCGTGACAACAGTGGTAAAACTCTCTTCTCAGGAAGAGAAAAGCTAATGAACAACAAAAGCTTAAGTGTATCTCATTATAGTCAATCCATAAATTGTCCAGATGAAGAATTCAATTATTCTTATTTCCCATTGCACAAATCCACGAATTCTGTTTTGAGAAAACATGCCATTGATAGATGTCTTGTTAAAAAATATCCGTCCTTTGATGTAGAAATATACATTTTTATAATTAAAAAAAACTCAAATAATTTGCAATCCTTGTTAAATCTTGAGCATATCACAGTTCTTGGTATATATAATCCTTGAAATGGTAGTGCTTGAAAACAAGATAGTTCTTGGTACAAAATCCTTGAAAAAATAGTACTTAAAAACAGCTCAGTCCTTAGAGCAAACTCATTGAAATAATAGCACTTGAAAACAGCACATTCTTGTCGCTAAAGCCTTGAAATGGCAAGCAGAGGTTGGACAGGAAATGGAAACTGGTCAGCGCGAGAAAATAGAAGTTAATCCCCCACCTGTGTCGATGTTTCCGAGACCCGTCGATCTACCGACTCCCCGAAGATCATCTGGTCCTCTGGAACGTCCAAACCCGACTATTAATTAACACACAGGACTTATTGTTTGAAACATCCGACTTCCTCGGATCTCGTAAACGTCAAAACTGCTGTCAAGTCTCCCATCCGTTTCGGCATTCTTCGTCAGATGCGGGTCTCTTAACCTTCAGAGAGTGGTGCTCCAATGCCAATGTTGAAGATCTTTTCTGGTATTGCTCAGGGATATTACATAAAATTCCATTTTTAACACATTTATCTAGTTACGAGGTGGAATTGAGCCAGCATAATGATGAGCGAACTCCTCGAGGACGGCTCCTGAACTCACAGCAAGCCCCGTAGGAGTTTATAGACAATTTCCAGAGAAGAGTAGAAAATTAAAGTTTCTGACCAGCCTCTCTCTTGTTGGTGCATCTGGGTGAAGTCCCCAGAAAACCTAGATTACAGCAACTCAGATTACAGATAAACCGCTTACTTTCATCTATGAATGAAACACAAAATAAAAGTGATTAAATTGGAACCGTGGGTGGCGAGAATGATTAATTTAAAGTCAAATTGAGTCCTTTTAAAAGGTTTCAATCACACAGGAGCTGTGACACAATGTACTTTTCCAGAATGTACACAATTTCGTGAATCCTGTCTTGAAACAACCGTGACACTTTCATAATTTCAGAGTGAAATCGACGTACCGCAATCTAACATATTTCAATGCTAGAAGTCACTCTCTTTGGGTTGATCCTATATAAAATGTGAAATCAACACTACACAATTCACCGCCTTGGTTATTAAGTTAATTTTTCCGCAATGTAAATATGAAACGCCAACAGTTTGACCATCTGAATTAGATACTGTTGTCATACATCACAGAACGGTAAACACGGATGAAATGCTAAGAGTTCGACCATCCAAATTAGACACTGTTGTCGGACATCACAGAACGGTAAACACGTATGAAGCCCTAAGAGTTCGACCATCCAAATTACACTTTTGCTGAACTTCAGAGAAGGGTAAACTCGGGAAGCCTACTCCCCAATGAAAATTGCCAGACGATGATCAGATAAGATCAACAATATTTCAGCGGAGAGATGTATCTCGCGTATGGACGTGCTCTAAACGTGACCCAGTCCTATGTCAATGACACGGTCGTCCTCTCATTCCGCGCAATTCTATTCATCTTCTGTGGATGAGAATCTTGAACACATTTACTTTTGGATATCAATGATATTACGAGAAGAGATGCATAATATTGCTAGGGATAAAAAATTGTCTGATGGACTAAATCCCAGTGCATATGATCAACGCAAAAGGAACAACCTTTAAATGCTTGTTTTTCTTGTTAGCGATGTTCTTCCAACAAAGATGGGCTCTTTAACAGCTGTCTTTTCATTTCCAGTAGAATATTTTGAATTGTCAGACAAAATATATTGAAATATTTACAGCATCTGAAAATCACTTGACAATTCCACTGCTGAATATAACATTGTACAAGGTTCAGATATATAATACATCTCAACGAAGATGTCGAGGTAACGATCCAATTCAATGTTTTGATAAAACGTTTTTGACCAGCTTAATCACTGCTTTCTGAAATTCTTGTATGCAATGTTCACTTCAACCAATGTTCAAACCTGAAATTGGTACTGAAAAACCCTTGTTCCACGCATCATTCTTCTTAACCCTGATTATTACATGGTTCATAATACTCCTCACTGGTTCATGTGAAATGGTTCATGTATTCACTGGTTCACATGACAGTTCATAATTATACTCTTCCCCTAGTCCATATGACAATTCATATACTAGTACTCCTCATGGGTTCATGCAACTTGATTCATATTCTCTTCACTGGTTCATGCAATTTAATTCATATATTTTTCACTGGTTCATGTGAAATTCCTCACTAGTTCATGTGACTCAATTCGTACACTCTTCATTGGTTCATGTGACTCCTCAATGATTCAGTTCATATACTCATCACTGGTTCATGTGACACATTTCATATATTTCCCACTGGTTTGACTTCTTGGTTCATATCCTCACTTATACACATGACATGGTTCATATGCTCCTCACTGGTTCATGTGACTGTTCATATACTTCCCACAGAATGGTCTCCCCCAGTTCATACACTGCCCACAGGATGATCTACCACAGTTCATATACTTCCCACAGAATGGTCTATCACAGTTCATATACTTCCCACAGAATGGTCTACCACAGTTCATATACTTCCCACAGATTGGTCTACCACAGTTCATATACTTCCCACAGAATGGTCTCCCACAGTTCAGACCCTCCTAATTCCTAGATGACCGGTCTTGCAACTCCTCAGCTTCAGTTCATATACTTTTCCCTGGTTCATATGACACAGTTCATATACTTCCCACAGGATGGTCTACCACAGTTCATACACTGCCCACAGTATGGTCTACCACAGTGCACACAGACTGTCCACAACAGGACGATGCAGACCCCCCAACTCTGAGATGACCGGTCTGTCTCCAGCCCATGTGCCAACTCACGGCAAGGTGCTAAAATTTGAAGTATATGCATCAATGTTTAAACCTGGAAACAGGAACTGGGCAGGACACCGCTAGATACTTTGGGGGAATCGATGTCTGCCTCCGAAAGATTAATCAGCTAAGACAACCCAACAGTAATTGGATATTGTTCTCCCAAGTCGATTCCATTCCCAGACCAAAAGAAACCCACAGCTTACTGTGTTTCGCCCTTGAGAGAAAACGGAGAAAAAAAGTTCCTCGACTAAACCTTGGGAGGTATCTGTGAGATATATGGGAGCGTTATCTAATAGGTTCTAGTAACACAATACTTCACCAATTCTACAGGAGTCAGACAGACAGACAGAGAAAGGGAGTGGGGGAAAAAACGTCGAAAACATTAGTTTCAATTACTGTGTATTCATTTTCTCGCTTATCTTAACTGCAGCTGATTGGAGGAAATATCAAAGGGAGTAATCCATTATGATAAATGCCGAATTGAGTATTATACAAATCATCCAGTGTTGTAGAACTTGGTTTGTAAATGTTTCCAGATTGCAAACATGCATTATTAACAGTCAATTAATCACGTCAAGCATGTGAATTTTCTTGGTGTAGGAATCAATTTCTCATCTACGATAATTCTATATTCAAGAATAATAGGAAACTTGTGGATGTGTGACCATTAATTTTATGCTTGCAGAAATTCTACAATCTGTCAAATTCTACATACAAGTGTCACAGAAAACCAACATACAGGTATAAACCTGTATATTTTTGCAACAAATCTGCAATCTTGGCGATACAAATTCTAAAAACACTTATCAAAGAAAACCTACAAAATTGACTATATATTATTTCAGAAATCCTATTCTAAAACCAAGTGTCAAAGAAAACCTGCATAACATTCTACATACAAATCCCAACAAAAACCTACATACAAATCACCATACATTAAAAGACCATTATAATTTTGTCGAAAATTTTGCAATCTCGTTCAAGAATCTTTTCATGGGTGACACCTACACCCTACTTCCTGGGAATGGATAGTTGTACTCGGAAGTGAACTGAGTATTTCCAACCTGAACCCTCCTTGTGAACCCTCCCTGGACCAGCATGAACGATCACCACTGTCATCTACAAGTCTGGGACAGTAACGGTCAGTCGATCTTGGCAATGGAAATTGGCGTGGGATACTGTGGTAAGTGGAACGCACCCTACAATCTGGGCACAAGGCTGAAACGGCTTTTAACAAGAACTAATTTCAAGGGATCGCACCATGATATAAATTACTTGAGATATAAAAAGATTGTTATTGGAGACAAAAAGGCTTGATCTTGAAATTTGACGTAGATTTTGTTAAAAATAAAATAATTACGATTAATTTGTTTTAAAATGTTAAATTATACTACAAAGGGAAGAAACTTACGCATAGGTTTTAAATATTTGTCTTTTCTTTGCAAGTTAATTGTAAAAGAATTACGATTAATTTGTTTTAAAATGTTAAGTTATACTACAAAGGTAAGAAACTTACGCATAGGTTTTAAATATTTGTCTTTTCTTTGCAAGTTAATTGTAAAAGAAACTTGTAAATCAAATTTCCTCTAGAGTGTAATAACGTATCATCTTATTTGATCTTATTTTACATTTGAACATTATAACATGTAATGTAAAGTGCAATTTTTTTAATGATATCATCTTTACTTGTATTTCATCACATTTTAAGAGTAATTCATTTAAGAAGAATAATGTATCATCTTACTTATCTTCACCCTTGAGTGTAATGTAAAGTGAAACATCATTAATGATATCATCTTTACTTTTATTTCAACACATTTTAAAAGCACCGTAATTAATTTCTTCTCAGATCTTCTGATCTAATAACATGATCAAACTTTAATAATAACCACTGAATACATCTGATAATTTTACTTATGAAAGTTAATTGAAATTTTCTGAAATTTTCTTTGAAATTGAATATCAAAATGAATTTGAAATCCAACCCATTAATCAAAATCTTCAAAGAGTTACAGAAATATCACATTTGTACATTAATAACAATACCAATTCTCTTGAAACTGAATACAGGAAGATATTAGTATTCAAATCGCCAGAAGCCATCACGATCAACTAAACGGCTTGACTGCACACAATACATATTATCACCGAACGGATGAGACATTAATTGACGTTGTTACAGGACCTGACTATCCGAAGGAAATAGACGATCTATGATGAAATCTAAAAATAATTAAAACAAATCTTTTTAAAAATTAAATAATCAATTAAAAGCTAGATCTTGATAAGACCACGAATATTCATCAAATGTGAAAAAAAAAGTAATATGAAATGTTATTCATTGTTTAAAATTAATCTTTGTTCATATTCCTAAGAGAAATTAAAACATCAATTTATATGCGGTACCTAACTGAGCTTGCCAAGGCCAATACTGATATTAAACATGTTATTGATAAATAAAATAAAATAACACAATTTCACACAGGTCCGTATTTTAATTGAGTTACCTAGTATTGGAATATTGTTTCACTAGATGTGAAGAGACGTTGCTATTTCCACAAATGCTACAATATGGAATGCTATTAACCCTCTCCATGCTGAAGGCAACCAGAGATGCCCTAAAGAGAAGTACCTGTATTTAATCCAGCAGGGAGAGGGTTAAATGACTCTCCAGCACTCGGATGTACCAATAGACTTAATTCACCACGCTACTGCTCTGCTCAATATTTCGGACACAATTTTCTTGCAGGTTCGTATATTAAATCGACCTGGAGAATTTTCACAATCTTCCATGAATTTTCTTTCAGGCAGTAAAGATCCCAAACAATTTGCACAAAATAAAAACTATTTGTACATCGATGAATCCGAATTGATTTGCATGGAAAAACTACTCAAATTGAAGCTTGACATGTCCAAATAGTGGTGGGCAATTTATCTTTATTTGTAACACAAATAAAAAACCTGTTGAGGGATCGTGTAAATGAGATTCAAATTTAATGTTTTAGTTGTAAAACTCCAATTCTCAGTTGATTTAAAGACGTGAATGTAATCTTGTATTGATAAGAAGATAAATTGTCAATTTGTCCAACATATTCTGAGGCTTAACACATTAACGGAGAGTCGGAGAGTGAGTTATTATTTTTCTTCCCAGCAGTAATCTGTCACAGCAATACGCAACGATTTTTAACCCTCTCCCTGCTGGATTAGGCACAGGTACAGCTATTTATGGCATCTCTGCTTGCCTTCAGCAGGGAGAGGGTTAACAGTAAAGCTACTGGTTCAATATATTAGATTTCTGAGTACAAGCGTACCAACTTGGAATTGGAGTGTATGTAATTTGTAGGTTCCCAAGTTATATTGCAAAGTAAATAATTTCAGTCTGCTTTTACCAAATCAAATTTATTGCTTACAAATGTGTCCAATATAATTTGAGATTGAGTGTGTTCATGGAGGGTACTAACAACAGATCTCTTAAACAAGACTGTCAGTATTAATGTTGTCATTTCATATAATAATTCTGAGAACAAGCATATACACAACATGTTATATAGCATACAGTTTGAACATGTAAGTGCCCGTTCTAATGAAAAAAAAGAATTTGTCTGCTAACCCTTAATCAAATGTATTTCTTGCAAATTTGCAAATTATACTCAATATAGGTTAAGATTACAAATTGCAAAAACAAAACAAATAAAACAACTACCGGTAATCCGTACGACTTGTATAATATTCATACCAGTATTAGAACTCTTAGAACAAGTGCATACACCATCTTATTATTTATATAGAGCAACTTTCAAGATTCTTTCATTCATATCACAGTTTGTCAGTATAGTACAGGATGAAACTATAAACATCTGTAGCATTAAATGTTGCAGTAAACCTGTGAGCACTGGCTGGTACTGACAGAAAAAAAAAGATGATAACTGCGCTGCCACATTACTACAGACAGCGCATCACGATCGCGCCAAAAACGTAACTTTCCTGAACATGGATGCCAAGCTCCAGGAACAAGATTTGAACCAGGGAGATTTGGCTCCAAAGTCAAAGCATTCTACAGTAGTGCCACCACTGACCCGCCCACCATCTTATACAGCACCATCCTATACACCAAACCGTTTGTAGGTGCACGTTTTCCTGCAAATATAACAACTATCAGTCTCCCTTCCTGCCCAAATCAAATTTGTTGCGTCTAATCCATCCACATATATATATTAATGCCTTGCCCCACTCTTGACTGAGATACAGTCTCTCATTTGTGTCTACCTTCGGCACTCCGAGAGTGTCTGTCTACGACACTCTCAGAGTCAATGGAGCCGTTCTCGGCGCATCCCTAATACGGGCAAAAATGTAATTACGCAGATCAATGGAATGCCACCTGGTGGCTGTTACAGTAATAACGGGAAGACCAGCAGGGATCTTCTCCGAGTGTTTTTTTCTCCACCCTTCGAAAACACATTCCCTTCTGTGTTACAGCTTTAACCTTCTCCCTGCTGAATAAAATCAAAGTGTTCTATTTCTGCCTTTAGCAGGGAGAGGGTTAAATTACCAAATTATGCTCCATGCCACTGGTAATTTAGTGCAAAGCTCGTGGGGAAAGAAAGATTTGGTACAGAATGTGTCAGTCTTCATTTAAAAAAATATATGCACTTCAAAAGATGCAGTGATTTCAATTCTAAGAAAAAATATATCAAAGAGTTTGCCAAGAAATATAATTATTTTATTTATTTATTTAAAAAAGAATATGTGTTAAATACAAACAGAATAGCAAAGGTAGTAACATCTCAACATGAAAAAAAACAAATACAACTTTACACAATAATACCAGTAGTCTAATAATAATAGTAATAATACTGATTACTAAATACCTATCAATCATTAATGTAGCTGGATTTGGAATAAGATGCTCCTACTGGTCTTGGCCAGAAGTGTTACCCCTTTGGCTCAGTAGATAGAGCAGTGGACTCACAATCCAGCTACTCTGGTTCGAATCCTAGGATCAGCATTACCACGGCCATTTCATACCATGATTCGATTGTACACATGATACCATTCCAGGGTTAGAACTCAACTTTAAAACATACACGTCCAAATAATGATATAAATAACAAAACATGATTTTTTACTAGCCCGTAGGAAACCTTTAACAATAGTAGGATACCTTTAACATTAGGAGAAATGGATCAGGCTGCTAGGCTGCTGTTATTCCTGGGTAATACCATTGCTTGCTCTACCTTTACATTGGCATTGACATATCGTCTTATCACCATATATCATATAAATAGCTGTGAAACAGTCAATTTATAGCTTTCTACTAGAAACATTGACAATAAATCAGTACCTATACAGATGATAATTATAGAATATTAAATATTAATGTGCGAATGATTCTCTAAGCGAGATCATTTGATCAGATGCTAATGTACAGGTAATCTCTTGCTTGAGTAAAGTATCTGGTTTCTGATTTGAATTGTGCTGCATCGGCATATGAAGTGACATTAAGTCTTGCGATGATGGACAACCATATTGTAATGCTTAAAGAGACAAGATCATACTTGCACGTATTTAATCATAATTTTTTAATATTTGTTTTGTTTTTCTATATAATATTGGCAGTTAGTAAAAAAATATTTAAAAAATATACCATAAATATATAACGCTACATCGCCAATGTAAAACTAGAGTGTTT
>JAUTBZ010138774.1:0-13084 GCA_032361785.1 Lepetodrilus galriftensis | reverse complement strand
CTCTCTGTGTCTCTCTCCCTCCCTCCCGCACTCCATCCCCCTCTCTCTCTCTCTCTCCTCTATCTCTCTCTCTCTCTCTCTCTCTGCAGCAATTTGTTTGTGTGGATGTGTCGGTATGTGGGGACGTTTTTAGAATTATTTCGCTCAAGTCCCTGTCAATCCTTCATTTTTTCAGCGTTGCGCCTGCTGATAATGATGACCAAGGTTGATAACTTCACTGAGGTACACTGATGGCGATTTTTCTGGGGCGTGTTCGACGATGTACCACTGCACGGTCGGGTGAGAACACTATGGCAAGTAGTATTTATCAGGCCTACTATTGAAACTGGCAGAAGAAATCCTTTTAACATTCCTACAGCTTTCACCGTAGAATCTGAAGAGGTCTACTATAGAGTTAGTGACTGAAGTGTAAAATGTTCATTATTTACCATAGATCAGATTAATAAAACAGAAATTCTGCAGCATGTATTTATTTTGTTTTTAAAAACCATCATGTTATACATATTGCAGATTGTATGTTGTATGGTAAATAATGCACATTTTACACTTCATTCACTAACTCTATGAAGACATCTTGAACAGATGCTATGTAAAGTGTAGTCAATAGATTGTTTTACAGTTTCGGATATCAGTTTTCATTAGTAGGAGTGATGGCTAATAATAATAATAATAATAATAATAATAATAATAATAAAAATAATAATAATAATAAGTGTACTTCTTCCGCTAAATACGCTAAATACCTTAATATCGTAATGTGTTGGAAGGGACACAATTTGCTGGACAGAGACTACCCACCAGTATGTTCTAGCTATTGCAGATAAAGAACTGAAGGTGGGAATTTGAAATTTGGTGTAGGCTGAAACGACATCATGTTTGTAAGTACTGAATAGTCCTTGAATGTGTCCATATTATTATAAAGGCCCGTCTACACTATCAACATTTCGACAACATTTCGGCAACATTTTACCAAAATTTGTAATCCGACACCGTGTGTACCAACTGTTTCCCAAACGTCAATAGTGTAGACGGTGCAAACAGTTCGGGAACATGTATCCCAACATGTTGCTGAAATAAATACAATGCAATATTAATGTTGAGAAATGTTGCCGAAATTGGCCAATAAGAAGTCAGCTTTACATCAGCTGACCTACCTAAAGCATGGGAGTGGGAGAGCTGTTCTTGTCTGTAGGTCAAATCATGCTCTTTTCCAAAGAAAGTGGTATATTTGCGGGAAAGTAAAAAATATTGTTTTCCCACTTATTTCTATACATAAAAACTTAGATGTCCTTAGCCTTTTTTTGTGTACTTTACTGCTTACAAAGTGATTTGTTTTCCGTTCATAGCCCAAAATGTCAGTTCGCCTATATAGGCACAAATAGTCAAAATCAAGTTTTTCTCCAAAATCCTACTTTTCCGCTATCTTTTTAACAACATTTCAACAACATGTTGGCGAGATTGTTGGTTGTGTAAACTGGGCCTAAATTCATGTATCGCAACATGTAGCCGACATGTTGATAGTGTAGACGTTGCATTAGGGTATTAACCACAACACATTTTGATGACTGTATTTGCAGGTTGGACGTATAGCCTACTCCCAACAATGCCATCGTGTCTTCGTCCAGTAGAAGAGAATGAATTCGGGTTCACCTTGAGATACATGTAATCCCTTATGCACCTCAGCTCTACGGTGGGGGAAGTCGATGGCACCCGCAACGAAGTAAATATATGTTTGCCTGAAATTTCTCAGGACCTTCTCTAGAGCAACTTTCGACATTAGGCCCTATACATACATTATTGTTGAGTAAAGGGAAATAACTCTAGGTCACTGCCCGCGACTACAGCCCGTTTTACGATTCTTTTAGGACGGGATATAGGACGTTTTGATAACTACTTTGGTGTGACCCAGGCTTTAGTTATGACATTTCTGCCATCTTGGTGTGTAAATATATTGAATGAGACAATGTATAATCAAAACGAATAATATATCATCCTCACACGTTGAGTTAAGCAAGTGAACATCGAAGAGATAGGGTAATGTCAGTTTTAGAAGGTCGATCTCACCCACCTACCGACGGTATATGGACTGGTCTAGATAAGTAAACATACCATTCACGTTCAAATGCTCTGCGGCTTGAATACAATGACGAAAACGATTACTGGAAATTTGAGTACCCTTGCCAAATCTAAAACATAATTACACCTTCAAGACATACAAAATAAATTATTCGTCATCGCATCCATCGAAGTATACATTTTCTGTACTACAATAACGAACTACCTATGAGAAAATATCGTCATGGTATAAATACTACGATAATGGTAAAGAGACGTTTATACCTTCACTCACGTTGATACTATAGTAGTTTGAATTAGCTTATTACACCAATGGCACATACTCTACAGAACCCTAACCCTAATGCATAATATGTTCTGTTTGCGCTTACTTCGTAGTACGTATCCAGCCAGTTCTACTACCACTATCTGAACGTGATAAGTGATACCATTTTAAACCAGTCTAGGACGTTTGTATTGAGTTTCCGTTTGTATTTACATTGTTCGTTTCCCCCCAACAGGTGTTCATTGTAATTTCGCAATACCAACAAGACATGCATTTTTTAGGAATAATATAGGGGCATGGAACGATCTTACTGCGTAATTGTATTTTTTTATCTGGCTATATATATATCGTAGCAATGGCTATTCCTCAATGTTATGAATAAGCACATTGCGTAATTTGTGTAACTGCGACACTGCGTAATTGTATTTTTTATCTGGCTATATCGTAGCAATGGCTATTCCTCAATGTTATGAATAAGCAAATTGCGTAGTTTGTGTAACTGCGATACTGCGTAATTGTATTTTTTATCTGGCTATATCGTAGCAATGACTATTCCTCAATGTTATGAATAAGCAAATTGCGTAGTTTGTGTAGCTGCGATACAAGTGCAGTATAGCTGCATTCAGATAAGATCCAGCCTTGAAATGTCATTGCCCTGTGCTGTGCAGTGCACTTCAACGAACACATTGACATCGTGAAGCAATATATAAACAAGGTGCATATCTGCTCTAGAGTCTCCGAGCTTGTCATGCATTGGGCACAGTACCCATTACATGCAATATTAATTTTATATCGTAAATTTTAATACGGTAATTATATCAGAGTAGCCAGCAACCAAGCTTGGTGTAATTGGATATCGTAGAGATATTTCGCCCATTAATGTTAGCATTAGAAACATGTTTCTTGGATACTTATGCACATATGTTACAAACTAAGTTCACACTGAACGCCTGGAATGTATGTACCTGGAATGTATGTACTATTGATACTATTATTGGTATGAATCAGACCAGGTTCCAAATATGACTAAATTTATGTATATGAATAGATCAATGTTTCACCATTCATAGAATAATATGACATTCCAGATTAGTAAATATGCATTATAATTTAACCATAGAATTTACCATTTCATGTCATGAAAAAAAAAAATGAATTATTGTTAATAGATAAAACGATAAATAACTGGCTGAGCCATTTGTATTACATATCTAAACTTCTTAAGTCAGAAGGTATCATATTGATAGTCTGACATGCATATCTAAATTAAGCATTTTCATACAGAAATATATGCCTAAGTTTGTCAATTGTGAAATGCAGTATAAAAATTCAGTCGTATCCCACCATTGTGCACATTAGCATAAAGCTGCTGATGTTACTAGTGTCTTTAAATTCTTAGAACAAATTTTATGTTTGTCATCTTTATTTGGTGTAAGAAAAATCGACCATCGAGAAAAGTAAAATTTATTTTACCACGTTGAGAGCAATATTCATGAACTACACCGTATCATTTAAACACGAATAGTGTTTGCATTAACCAGAGAGGGAGGAAATATACTGAATTGCCAAGCGAAATGAGCCGGGGAAAACATTCTATCATTGGCACCATTATTGACATTTAGGCTGACTCTGTTAAATTAAATATGGGCTTTGGGCTATTACAACATTACTGCTTCAAACTATCGTATTTCCTGATGTTAAAGTAATCAGTATGTAATAACAATACATATGCTAATTGAATATGAATCACCAATTTATTACAGTATAAATTCGTTATATTCTGCACTATTCAGTACTACTACAACTGGCTGGACAAGCAGCAGTTTAACACTTAAAACACTACTATTGTAATATTAAGCAAATAATGTTGTTGATTTTCCAACAGGTCTTGCTATAAATATGGTATTTATTATATATTATTAGTATAACAACTATTCATACAAGTAAAGACTATTGATTGTTCAATAATAAAGGGAACATACATATAGTGTCATATAATGGTCAGATATAGAAGTGAACATGTACAACAAAACGTATCTTTGATTTTTAGGATAATTTCCGTGTTTCCACATAATATTTTTATATTATATTTTACTAGCTTGTTTTCAGCCATCTTGTCCTGGGACCACGGTGACCTCAGCTGACCTCGTGTTCACATTATCTGGGGAAGGTGAACAGTGCGGTCTAAACATTGCATTGTGGACACCTCAGATTATGTGACGTGGGGTCAGGCCTACAGCATAAGAAGATCATGGAAATATATCAGCTACATGATGTTAATAGATAATAGAAATAATGTATGAGGTTTGTGTGTGTCGATTGATATATACCCACAATACAAGCATTGGTGAAACCATTCCGTCGTCTACAAACAGTACTTGTCAAAATTATTGGATACAACATTTAATTTTTTATTTTCAATATTTTCGGTTAATTTGCTTCCTGTAAGAAAATTGCTAATATTCATTAAAACATGGAAAGGAAATGTTCACGACATCGTTGTCGCAGACTACGATAAATTATAATACTGTATGAGTAGAAACCATACTGTTTTCGATGTCCGCGTGTTTACAATAGATATACACAATATAATAATAATAATAATAATAATAATAATAATAAGATGATGATGATAATAATAATAATAATTATTATTATAATCATAATCATAATAATTTTTAAAAGAAGTAAAAATAATAATAATAATATTGTGAATATTTACATTGCGCCACATACGTTCTAAAGCATGTTCATAGCGCATAAAGATCATACTTCCAATAATTCTCTGGGGTGTTATATAATTTCATTAAGATTGTTGTTGTTTGTAGTATTATTATTAGTATTAGTATTAGTATTATTATTATTATTATTATTATTATTATTATTGTTGATATTATTTTAATTGAAATAATAATAATATTTACAATATTATTAATTATAATGATGATTATTAGTATTGCCATTGTTTTCAGGAGCATGAAACCATGTTTAACTTTTCAATCGCACCAATAAATGTTTAAGTGGCATTAAGATTTATTGCATAAATTTAACAATAATCTAATAATGTTTGAAATAAAAAGATAGATAGAGAGGGGAAAAGGATATAATAGTGAATATATATATGTTGTCAACAAAACTTAGTACTAAATTGCTTGGTTACAAGTAATCGGAAGTATGTAATAAAAATAAAAAAAAATTAAATAATAATAATAATAGTAATACAAATAATAATAATCATGACAATAATACAAATAATGATAATAATTCCACAATGATTAGTATTCAATACCATTATTACTGTGATAATAATGTACTTTCTTGTCATACAGAAATTTACTAAATCTTTTCGTCCCATAATATGAAAATACTGATTCCATGTCTAATAATTCTGTTTTGTGAGGTGTTATTTAATTTCGTAAAGTTATTACTAGTATTGTTGTTTAAAACAACTTTATACAGCTAGTTGGCAGGTAAACTATTTGGCAGGTAAAATATTAATATTTAAAACGATAGAAATGTAGTAGTAGTATCATTATATTATTGTTATATTATTATCATTATTGTTATGTTATAATATTATTGTTATAATATTAATATCATTAATAGTAATAATAATAATAATAATAATTTCTCGTCGAACAATCTTACTACATTTAGAAATCTAAGCTATGTTTCCGTTCCATAATATGAATATATTATGATTCAATGTGATGTTTGCAGTGTTTTAGAGTGGAGCTTTCAAGGGGCGGACTTGACGCGTTATTAATTATTATTATGATCATTATTATTATTATGATCATTATTATAATTATTATTATATCATTAGTATTATTGTAATGATGATGATGATGTATTATTTCCTATAAATCGATTAATTATGTTCAATATGTCATTTAACATGCGTAGAGCATAATGCTTTAAAATAGTAAGAAATATTATTACTCCTTTTTAAAAACTATATTTTAAAATCATATCTATTCCCAGTGACTATTATACCTGAAAATGTATACCTACGCCAAACTAAACCAAGATTCGCCATAAGTATACTACTACTCGCTCATGTTAAAACTATACTTCGGTATTAAATTTAGAATTTTTAACAGGATATTTTAAACATACAATTACATTATTTGATACACCTATCGGAACATTTAATTAGTTTATGTTATGTTATTCCCATTGTTTTAGTGATGATAGTATTAACATAACGCATACTGAAATAATGTGTGTATCTGCTTTATTAGATTACTAGATATTTTTACCAAAAATTGACCGCGATATAAACGAGCCAAACAAAATATGTTACAATACATTTCTCGGGGAAAGCTCGGATACTTAGAAGGATAATCTGCTTAGAATTGTAGCTTTAGGTATTAGAGCAGCTAGCAATATTATGTTTCTTGTCAGAGTACATCCTGCAGTGGACGTATTAGCATCGTGGTGCCGTTATACTCTTACTATATGGTTATAAATACCTTCACAGAATATATTACTAGTACTTGAATACCCTAAATTTCGTTTATGCATCATCTACCAGTATGTATGAGATTGCATGCATCAGTTGTACAATACTGTTGTCATACAATTATGATTCTAAACCATGAATATATATATACAAGATAGTCGTATTTTTTTGTCCTTCCTGTTAGGAAGTTGCAATGCCATCAATGCACACATGTCGCCATATATAAAGGTTGCCTTGACGTAGGTATATAGTAAACTCGTGTTCCTATAGCAATCGGTAACTAAGAGCTATTAATACCAACTTGCCTTATATACGAGGTATCCACACGTTCCTCTAAGTCACGGTGTATCGTCCACTATTAGGACACGACCTTGACACACATTCACATTATTCTGAATTTCCGATACAATTTTTTGGATATATGATCAAAATCCAGACTCAAACTGAATATAATGGCTTGGTAATACAGTAAATACTAATATTAGTAGATATTCAATAAAAAATATTGAATATGCTTGACGCTGATTGGTTAATCCGACCAGGAAGTTCCCTGCGTATGGTTTGATTTAACCAATGAGAATGGACAAGTTACCCTGGTTAGCTTGTATAAAGAAATTCATTGAAAAACGTTATGTATTTGGAAGTACTAATGACCCTATTCAAATATATGTCTTTCTGCTTGTACCTTATGATAAAAGAATTATAGCCCATGACCGGAAATGACTATCTTCTGGACAGAGGGTTGATTGAACTGATTTTACTTGTAAGAAAACGCCCTATATTGTATATAAATTGTTAAGAAACGTATTGCAATATTTTTTATCACAATATATTGCATTTTTATGTAGGAATTATGTAATAATAAAGAAGTGGAACTAGGAATTAAGATCAACATCATCATGTAAGACGATTTACTTAACTTATTTCAGTATTTACTTATTTCAGTATTTCAGTATTCATGTTATATGTACGTTTCGTGTTTTGGTGTGTTCATATTGGTTTATGTAACTTTTGGCAATAATAAATGTGTACATTCGAAGGGAAATCTATGCGTTTTATTAAAAAGTAAGTTCACTCTTAAAGGCATGAGCGTATTATGAAGTGTTATGGATGTATCTATTGAGGCATTTCTTCTAGAATAACGCATTAAGAAAGTGAATGTTCACAGTAGACAACGAAAGGGACGCATTCAGATAAAATGTCTAAGGGAAAATGTATAATTAGTATCCAAACTATAGCTAGCGAAGAATGCTATTGCTATTAAATAGATGTTCAGCCACAATATTAGAGTTGTCGATGTCGATCGTATTGTCGATTAAATAGTTGCATGTATAATTTGAGGATATTTTCTTAATCACATTAAAGCATCTTCTAAGTAAATTAAATTAAGAAACATAAAAATATAGCATTAGCTGTATACGTATTTTAGAATACATATTTACATATGCAGTGTATCGTATTATATATGATATTGGTAATATAAAAAAACTCACAAGTTAAATTTCAACATAATGTGGAATCTTATTTATACAACAATCTTTCGTGATATGTAGTATCTATGTTCATTGCTAAATATTAATTTTCAACAAACCATGTTTTACCAGTAATAATAGCAAACTAATTCTAATATATAATCCAAATATATAGATGCATGTGTATTTGCAATATGGTTAGTATTAAAGGCATAATATCACGGATGATTGACCTATATAATGGACAAACGAATTTCGATCTGAGACTAATTACGCATGATTTGTTCACCCAAAAGTTGATATTTATTGATGTACTTATCCCCCAGAACTCGATAGTTATAAAACAAATAATATTTTATATTAAAAAAGGGAACGTTCTGCTATTTATCTTGTCTTTGGTAAATTTTTTCTAAGAAGGAATATGCGAGCAAACATTAGAGTTAAGTCCCCTTGTATGAATTGGTAAGAAGCAGAGGGTTTGGTGTGCAGTGGAGATTTGTCAACCACACAGCAGTGGAAAGGTTTTTGGAAGTATAAACATGAGTTTATGTATGTAAAATGAATGTGCTTTGCCGTTATAGCTAAGAACTAGTCCAAAACAACCATACATATCTGTGATATTATGCCTTTAACATTTCAAAAGTACTGTAAACCAAATGTTAAAATATCAATTTTGATGTTTATTCATGCGCAAACATGAATGACAGTCCAACATTGGCTTTCGATAAAAAAATTAAAAAATCAACCGTATACTATGCATCAGTTGTCCTATACAAAACGGCCTAATATCACTAACGTGGCCTATATAACGCCAATCTTAGCAACGGTGTAGTCTAGTAAAGCTTGGTGTTCAGACGCCGCTTTGTGCAGGTGCTCCCGCGCAGAATACTACTTTGTATATCTATCTATCTAGTACGTATAATTGCGATTTCTAAAGCTATATATATATAACTGCATTTTGTCTTGCGTAGTTAAAAAAAATATTTATTAATTAATCATTTTATTTTAAAATAGAACATTATGATGCACCAGTATTGACACTATACGTCCTCATGTGTATCTTCTTTTGACTTTATAAAATATATATTGAAATCGAAATCAAGGATCCGTACCCCAAAGTTTTGACAAAACTTACGTTCTCCCACATTTTATTACATTTACGTGTAGGCATTATATGCAATTTAGTCGGAAAATGCGTGGTAATATGTAACTGCACGACCAAGGTGCAATTATGAATTAAAATGTATCAATTTCGAAGGCAAGACTACGTTACAAAATCCTACTAATTTAAAATTGAGCTTGGTCTATATACGGTAGCTTATGCATAGCAATAGATCTTTTGTTAAGTCTTAGTTCAGAATGTAGTGCCGAAATGCAGTTTACAAAATGTTACTAATTTAAACTGTGTTGCTCCAGTTTATGCATAGAATTTGTTACTCCTGAGTACAGACTGAAGTGACGGTCCCATAGCAGATAGACCATGCGTTTCCCTTTACCAGTATACACGAACTGAAATGTACGACTGACGCCGCACGATTTGTTATGGAGACGTAACATTTACCAGGTGTATTATTATTTTCCAAACAATCGCATTTCATGGAACTGGAGTTGAATTCGTGGAATCTAGGGTCCGCTAAACCGCCCACTTAACACATGACCACGCCCTTATTCAATAGGCCCTTGCCCGAGTTCCGGATCTCAGCAAATGACTATCCGGATCCCAATTAAGACCACCCCCTTTATATTAAAGACGTGCGTGCAGCTCAAACTTCCATCTCGGAAGCATCTATCCTCGGGGAATCACCGCACCTTTCTTTACTTCCGTAATGGAACCAAAACTTGGACTTTCTGGAGATACCCGGAAGCTGATGTATGTTTCCACGGAAACGAAAAGAAGTATTTTTGGTTGTCACGGAACCGGAAGATGGGTCGGGTGTGTCCTGGGGTTGGTGTCTGTTTGTTCCATCGTGGTCAATGTGTCACTTTTGTTCATGTATACTGGACTACATAACGAAGTGGCAAGACAAAAGATCTTGGTTGACAAAATTAATTCTGCTCTACCCGTCCAACATGACGGAACATACCCGGTATGTATGCACCAACATTTCATTAATGGCAAACTTGCACACACAAGCAAAATGTGTTTAATATGGTTGTAAGCTGCAATATTAACTTGTTTCGACAATATTTTTTTAAATTAAATAACTTTCCACCCTGAAACTTGAATATATTTTTAGACGTCTACGGTAAAACATGTTGGTGTTTTTTTGCGTGTTTTATGTTTTTGTTGTAAAAACGTTTTCCATCACTGCACGTGTAAATACGAATGCACTTCAAATTGGATTCAATTAAAGTGTCAAGGTGATTTTTTGCAGGCAATGTCACAGTACATCTATTTACAATCTTCTTTTTTTCCTACATAATATTCTAGTAACTATGGAAAAATATATGAAACAAAATCTACCATAATATATTTTATAATCGATAATGACAACATTACTCTTATCGAAATAGTGATTTGTTATAAATATGGACGCACGGACGTTTTTCCCCAGTGCACAGCCATTTGATTCTGAATACACTAAGATAATAGGACATTGGGAGTGAATCCACACATTCAACTGACGTCAGTACCAGACTGATGCTCGCTACTGCCAGAGCGTATGATAATTAGTTAAAACATAATTCTAGATGAATAACTAACAATAAATCTAGAAAGCCATGAGTTTGTCCGGATAAAATAGTTGCATTAGAACATAATATAACCCTGTTATTACCCTTTGACCGATACAAACTATGTTCTTTCCACTTAATGTATTATTAATAGTACATAATTACTGTACACATGAACAGTATTATTAGGTACATTGGCGTTCGTCATGCATGAATATCCACACATCCATGCATACACATGCTATAACTTATTGTATGGATAGCATAGGCCTACATGCATAACATCCCCATTATCTAATAATTATAACGTTAATTTATTATTGCATGTCATATATCCACTGTATTGTTATTTCATATAAGGTGCAAGCATATAGTTTTTACTTGCAAGTACTTATATTTAAAATTAATATTCTGTTTTAGCTTAAAATGTCATAGTTTTGTTACGGTTATCCTCTACAGAATGACATATTCGCCGAGTCACAGGGCTTTGAATAATTATAATAAAATGTTATATATTCTATCTATCTCTCTCACACCCACTCTGTCTCTCTTTTTTTCTCTCTCTCTCTCTCTCTCTCTCTCTCTCTCTCTCTCTCTCACTCTGTCTCTCTCTCTCTAAAAGATTTGTTTTTAAATATGTTATCTTTCATATAATATGATATAACATGATGTAATAATAATATTAGCATTTTGCAACATTCTGTTGAACCATTCTTGCAAAGATAAACAACAGAACTATACGGAAATAACTTCCTGTTTTTTTACTGTACTGTTTGTAAACAAACAGAAAAGCCGAGTGTTATCATCTAAAGTTATCATGATCAGCCGGTTCACGTTCTTGACAACTCGTGCGGCTCTAACTGTGCGTAATGTGGTGTTCATTAACATTGCTATCTCTCAACTCGTGTGCTTATTATCTGACCCAGTATTTTCTCACTTGGTTGAGAACAGGGACACTATTCTAGACACTATACTAGACACTATACTAGACACTATACTACTCGGGTTACAGTTCACCCGGTCAAACACGCATGTGATATGACATTTCAGTGAAGATATAAAGATGCCGTGCATGTACTTTATGTAAAAATTATTGTGATTTTACAAAACTTCATAGTATATGCACTTCAGTTTCCCTTCACACATACACACACATACTAGTATACACAGACACACACACACACACACACACACACACACACACCCACACACACACATTTCCCGAAATTACAATTTTTCAATATAAAATATTTATGAGGATTTTAACTGTCCCCTTTCTCTCCGTTGAGGTACACGCGAGCCTCTTTGGAGTTATTTATTCTGCAATAAATCACATTGTGATCAAGGGTATTCTAACAGACCTCCTACGGGCTCTGAAATGACAGGCACGCGAAACTCTATCCTTTCCCCTTTGAAACATGTGGATGGAAGCAACAGTTACATCGGTGTCGGGCTCACCTCGTCTCAACCATAACTACCCCCTTCTGACACAACCCTGCCCCCCTGCACTAAGCTGTGGTAGTCTCAGGTCGTAAGCCGTTTAGCTAATCTGGTTCTCTGCCCCATGTACTCTTCATGAGACTCGTGAGACAGTGGCTAGTTTGGTAAGCCGCTTGCAAGCCGATTGTGTCTTTGATCGGACCACGTCATGGTTCATACAGCGTTACAATAAAACGTCAACAGTAGGGACACTTTGGTTAACATATTTTCGTGAAGCTGGACCTGGGATGAGAGCACTTCTAATGAGAGAACGTAAGTTAATGTCTACGACAGGTAACGCTGCTGTGTCCCCGTCGAGTTGTCAGAAATTAAGGTAGAGGTACTTGGAATTAATGCTTAATGGGACGTATAGGGCCTATATTATAACGCGAGGGGGCATTACTTTGTACGTTAAGTGATATAACAGTCTACGTTGACAATACCAACCAATTGAAATGTGTATTAAATTACTATTTGTACCATCACTGATATGATGTTAAGTTTATGTTATATTACGCGTATTTAAGATAGGCTACTACTCCAATTCCCAAGTAGACTATGGTGGTGTTCCATTGAGAGTGTTGGACGCACATTCTGGACAGGGGGATGCTCCTTTCTAACTGTTCTGTCTGTACACATGCACAGTCACTGTGC
>JAUTBZ010138763.1:0-13084 GCA_032361785.1 Lepetodrilus galriftensis | reverse complement strand
TTTATGTCGCTAATACGTCGATAATCCGCCGGTCGTTAAAGTTTAATGACGCTAAAGTTTTATGATTTACAGTATGTGGCATTCAAATGATCACATGGCTATGTTTATGATGGTAGTAAAACCTATAGCAACAATATTTTTAATTGATCAATTATCTATGGCCAGTCCTCTTAAACCAAGGGTGATCATGAAAAGATTTAAAGCGGTATGTATGAGAATGCCAAAAGAGAAGTTTATACACAGATCTCGACTTGTCCATAAAAATGTTACTGGTCTTGGGCAATGATCTTGTTGTAATGGCTATACATAATTTTATTCCTGCTCACAATGTAGTGTTCCCTATTTCCACGGATCTATGACACATTTCTCATACAACCAAAAAATAAATAATAAATTTAAAAAATGACCAAGAAGGGAGCTAAACATTTCTGTATCAAATACACGTATAATAGATACATTTCCACACAAAAAGGCAGAGTCTCGCAGTCTACCAGAAACTATATATTAGCACTGGCCACCATTCAGCTATCAGATATCTACCTGCGACAGGTAAGCCAGGTAAACGAACATCAATAATCCCTTCCTCAGGTAAGACGATACCTGTGTGTTACCCAACACCACTACCGATACCGGTGGTCAGAGAACCATGTAGGTACCGGTGGGGGGTGATGGTAGAGCGGAGCGGGTTGGGGTGGGGATGTAAGAACACTAGGGTTGCGGTGGCCAGAGGACCATGTAGGTAACGGTGGGGGGCGACGATGGCGTGGAGAGGGTTGGGGTGGGGATGTAAGGACACTAGGGTTGCGGGAGATGGGTTCTGGGGTCTTAGGTATAGGGTACATAGGGTCACGGATATGGGCGGGTGGCCCAGGATGAATTAATCGCTGCTTGTTCGCTCGGCAGATCGGGTATCCAGATCATGAAAAGATGTAAAGAGTTATGTGGAAGAATGTCAAAAGAGAGGTTTATACACAACTCTCGACTCGTCCATAAAAATTTTAAGGGTCTTGGGCACTGATCTCATTATAAACAAACAGATGCTATCGAGCCTTGAGAGGGTTCTAAATTCCCAAAATATAATTCACTTTATAAGACTCCCCAATTTTAAGGGAATGCTTAAATTAGGCCGTGGGTACTTTACGATCTGAGTTACAGAGATGTGTATATAGCTGGTTTTCGATTTTATACCCATGTGATCCACAGTTACAATCATGTTCTAAACATTTCCTGAAATCCTGATTTATTTCCCAAGTGAGCTGTCATGCGCCATGTCGTAACAAATTGGTATCGGAGCTACTACGTGCACTAACGCATTGCTAGTTTGATTGACACTGACATGCGTTGTCGTTGTACTGATGAAACGGAGGATGGCACTAGCTAAATTGATTACAAACCTCACAGTATTTACCTAAAAAATAAGTTCTATTGTACTAAAAATGAAAAAAATACATATGAATAACCATACCCTATTTGTAGAAAATGCATCACTAGTTATGCGTGACATATCAGATATGTCCCAATACCTACGATACCTCACGTCACCAACATATTTCCCCCACGAAAACACTCTAATACCCACCGCAAATATTTATAAACTCAATCAGACGGTCCTGACGACTTGACTTAGTCGACAAATTGAATAACTTTGCCTGTAATTTCATAAATCACTCCCGTGAATTATTTAATATTGGGAAACTGAATATTTTCCGTCGTTGCCTCTCTATCTAATAATTATCGGCCATTGGATCTACGGGTTCTATTCAGAAAGTAGCATGATTGCTTTAAGTCCCGAGTCTTGTTGCACGGCAGAATAATGGGCAATATCTAATAACTGAAATTACACCGATTCTGTCCTTCACGAAAACCGACAATAATTCACGTCGGTGTTCTCGGATTTGTGGATTTGTGACATTTTCCGGAACATCTACACACACTGACCTAGTCGGACACGGGGTTGGATGAAAGCCCCCCCATCCAGGAACAGCAGAGATATGCGGGAGATAATCATTGGTTTGTTGATCAATGCGAGGATGCAACCAGTTGTTCGTGTTCGGGAAGGGGATAAAAAAGGGGTCTGTCACGCTTTCCTGGCATCCCGGGGAGTCAGATTGCTGAGGGACATGACTTTATGGAGACTCTGAAGACTAAAATGTCACGGAGAGACCAAATACCAATGGAGTTTATAGAGGAAGTATCGGAAAGGGTAACAGAACTATTAAACCAATTAAACTTCAAAGAGACACGGGCAGATCTAACATGATGTATTAGGAGCTTAATGGTTATGAAGAATCGGGAAAAAATCATACATATTTATAAAGACTTTGAGATGGGAAAAGAGTTACAGATTTAATGCGTGACTTAGCTCATTTCACCCGATGATACTTTTCCGTTTCATTGATAATTTTACAAATTAATTTTTATTCATTTAACAGCTGTTTTCACTAAAAGGTAGTCATAACAAGAAACAAAAGCAAAAAAATAGCTTATATTATGTGTTTATAGAATAGGAATGTGGATACTATTAGTTACCGGTGTGATTTCTGGGGTGTACAGGTTTTTACAAGTTGAAATTTCTTGTAGGCCCCGATAAATGAATATAGCAAGTACTACTAAATAAGTATGATCGTTTGTTGTCATTAAAAACTTGCATTTTTACATTATACTCTAACATACATTCAGAAGTTTTTCCACAGTATATTCAGTTCTCATGTTTCTAACTGTTTACAGTAGGAAGACAGCCTGGAGCAACCATATGACCAACGAGCCACGGCTGGTGCAGCTGAACCGAGAATGAGAACCGGCCCCAAGATTACGAAACCTTTTTAGGATGATTTCATGCTCGAGCTCCAATATTATGTACGGGAATTTGTGAACAAAACCTTGTATTGAGTTGAGTATGAATTTGTCCTCAAAACTGTTTTGTAATCTCGGGCCCAGTACAGCTGAATATTGACATGCATCAACAGGTAGACAGCCAACCAAGCCAATTTAAGAAAAACCCTTCAGATTCAGTCTCTGATTGGACTGATCCTAACAGTAAAAACCCTAATAAAACCATCATACATAATCATACCTGACAAAACACTTAACACCAACGGCTGGGTTCGGCCCTACCTCATGACATCTTACCATTATAACTACTAAATGCTTTCTGCGGGAACGATTAGCCTAATATTCCCAGATACAAATGTCCTGGTAACAAAAGGACATAGTATCGAGACCGTCTTTACTGTCGCTGGTCAAAAACATCGATTAACGAACCCGGAAAGTGCCCCAATGTGTTTATCAATCCTCAATTATATTTAACAATTATGAATGTCTGAACTATTAGGAAAGTCGGAAATGAAAGTTATTCTTGATAACAACCTAAAGAATGATTAAGGCGTGCATTTAATATCGGATACCTTAGTCCACGACAATTATTTCATATTTGGACTAATGGTATTTTCATTGTATGGCAGGACATTTATGATAAAGAGGAAAATAAGTGGACACCTCGATAAGATGCTGTGACAGCGGTAAATGCATGAAGAAACTACGCGATATACGGCTTGGCTTGTATAGAGCATTGACCGATGTAATAATGTAACTTGGGTGTTTCAACTACCACTTGGATGGGAACCGGTTCAATGTAAATGGACATATTATTATTATTATTATTATTATTATTATTATTATTATTATTATTATTATATATTAAATGTTATCATTGTTGTCAAAACTACATGACTGATAGTTTGTCTATAGCAGTGACCTATGTAATGATATAACTTGCCACTTGGATGGAAATGGTACTATGTAAATGGACATAATAATAATAGTAATAATAATAATAATAATAATAATAATAATAATAATAATAATAACAACAATAATAATAACAATAATGTCATCACTCTCTCGTCAAAATCTGAAAGTACTTCATTCAGACATTCATACATTTTTACGACATCTATTTACTATTAGTTTTATTAGCACAAGAGGTACATGGTAATTCTATAGCTTACTCCAATATACTATTAATTCACAACAAGACACTCACAAGACAAGACAAGAAAATAACTACCTGTTTATTGTTATATTAACCGACAAATTAATGATCTTGTCATTTAGCACATCTCAATGATCTGGTAATAATTGGTAGAAATGTTATTGTTCAAAGTAACACAACACATCGGTTTCCATGGCAATAGTTTCATATTTTCAAGATTATACTATTGATTTTGAAAATTTCTTTTCAATCCGGATTTTAACTGTTACATTTCAACACGACAGGCTGTCATGTGTTTAACATGCAGAACACCTCTGCTGCCCATAATCAAAAGAATACTTTGACATAATCAAAATCTTAACTGCGCTGCAATGACATGCGAACATATTGACGCTTTTTCATAATGGATATTCATTAAAAAGTTATTTAATCCTTTGTAGCGGGCCTTGGAGATCATGGAGGTTCAAGCAACCATGTCATAGCATAGAAAGTGATGTTAAACGCCCTATTAAAATGATGACGGATGGAATCAAACTCATGCCCTGTATACTGCTAAGGCTGACCATGATGCAACCAATGTAATATTAAAAACAATTTATTTGGGGGAATTGGGACTTAGGAATTTGGGAATATGCTTTCACTTATATCACAGCCTGTCAGTTTAGGGCAGGAGGAAACCCGCAACATTTGTAGCGCTGAATGTTGCAGTAAACCTGCAAGCACTGGGCCAATAACGTCGGTGATGAGTGATTATGGAGTTTTAATGTCGCTGTGGGAATCTTTCACCCATTTGCGACAATTGGGGGCTGACAGACCAAGAATAATAACTGCATTGCCATGATACAGACAGTGTATGCCATCACGATTGTGTCAGAAAGGTAACCATTGTGAATATTGATGCTTTTGGCTCCAAAGTCCAATATACTACAATTGCGCTACCATGTGTGCCCACCAATGTAATAACATTGACATACTGAAGATGAGGAATGTACTGCTCTTAATTGTATTAAATGTTATAATATTATATTAAATACTATATTTGAACTGATATTATATCTGAAAGTCAGGACTAAACACATGGTTTATACATGGCTAAAGGCCGACACACTAACCATGACGCCACCAATGTAATAACATTGACATGTTGAAGATAACGAAAGTACTGGATTCAATCTTTTTATATGTTATATCTGAATTATTTATGGCAGGTCTACACTCTTCCACAATTCCAACACACAACCCGTTTAGTATTGATTGCAACATCTATCTATCCTGACCACCAGAAAAGTGCTCTGGAAATTGGAGGCTGCAACTTCAAGCGCTGAAAATACACAATTACGGCGGCACCGAAAATAAGCCAATAAATTATCGCAGTCTTTGAACACGATCAGACACTTTTTCTATACATACAATCGTTTCTTTAACTTCACAATCGTTTCTTTCAGTTCAATTTCACCAGGCAATGTGCCAATCAATTTGAGCCCATAACGATTGACTTTTTAACTGGGAAAGAGTACATAACATCAAGGTTCGAGATGTCGGAGGTACCTTGTCATGAACTTGAACACTTTGAAAGCTTAACAGTTTTCAGAGCTATTTATAATGATTCAAACATATTTTCATGAATATGATGAATGCTTTCAATACATCATGTTTTCATGATTTTATCGATGTAAATACTAAAAATAAAATGATGTAAAGATATGTTAAATTCTATATGTATTCTGGATCACAAGGCCTGCTATTCTGAAAGAAATCTTGTCTTGTCGTGTCATGTTTTCCAGCTTTAAACACACATGGATCATGGAAACTAAAATATCTGTACATTTTCTCCTAAAAAAATGTTTTTCATTTGATCAGGAAGTGAAAGAGTGAATATGGAGTTTAACTTTGCTGCGGGAATCTTTCACCCATTTGGCTACGATTAGGAAGAAGAGCTATGTTAGAATTATGTCTCGTTTTAGTAACATTGTCAGAGGCATTTTTATCATTCTGTGATTACCTGGAAATGATGAAGACTGCAGTAACAATCCACGCCTGTTGGTGCGCATACATCAGACATGGCATTGTAAGTTCGCATTAAGATTCACCCTTCTATAGAGCACTTTCTCCAGCCATAAAAACAGTCTGAAATGGTCAATTAAATCACTCATAGCGCAGGTTTTATTTCACAGGGAATTAAATCACTCAAAGTGTAGGTTTTATTTCACTATAAATGTCTGGCTTGTGCATAGGATTTGCATGGGAGACATGCTATGAAAAAAAGTAAAGTTATAAACCGTTCAGAAAATATATCCTGTTTACTTGAACTATTATGACTAACACAATTATATAAATTGCAATTTAAACTTATTAACTCATTATAAAATTACAGGAATCATTATTTCCTTTATAACTTTTATTCTATATGAATTATATTCCATAAGCAAATACACGTCAAACTCAGCATAATAAATATTTTCTGATGTACATTTGAAATTAGACCTAGCATAATTATAGCCAATCTGTAATGCATAATGACATAACATTATCATAACTAACCAAAGTAAATAGTGTATTATCTTGTAGTTAATTAATGCCTTCATTTAAGTGTATACACATTGTGCAACATTGCAATTATTTTTACTGAAAGGAGTTTCAACAACATTAAAAATATACTATCATATATGAGATTAGTAATAGTAGTATAACTCTCATTCAAAACCTCTTCTAGGACAAGATAACAGATGCACAACACCTTTATCTCACTTTTCCATTACCATGTAAAACCGAAAGCCATACAGATTCACGCCAAATCCCTTTAACACCCAGACAGCATAACAGCCTTCGTACCACATTGTCACCTTTCAGTTTTCAATGTAAATCATTTCAAATAAAGGTACGAGATACAATATTCTCATCGCCAACAAATTGTTTGCAGCCCCCCTGTATATGTGTGCTTGATTGACTCCAGTAATTTAACTGCACAGTCTAAGTGCAATAAGGGACGGCTGTCGTTTTGTCCAAAGAAAATAAAACCCGAACCTCCTGCCGATTGTGTAAAGCAGGAGAGGGTCCAGGTTTATTCACGCTCTCTCGCCGGAGTCATTGCCACGAGTTAAGTGTGAGATTAATGTTCCGATAATACCCCCTCGTTACACTGTCCCCTTCTAAGGCTTCGTGCCCCCTGACCAGGTAATAATGCAGACCTTCGCTCGGCTTCCCCGGAAACGATTGTTTAAGAACTGATCCAGCAGTGAAAACAAAACAATAATAGCGAGAAATTCTGACATTAGTTCACTGTTTTCAATGGTACAATACTGGTTAGAATGCTAAATGAAATTCAGGCAACAAGTCATTGGTGGGGGTCAGATGAGGGGCTAAACTTTTGAACTTAAAGAGAATAAATCAGGGCAAAGAAGATCACCTGGTCTCACTCCTATAGTCAGAACTAACATCAACATCTTTAGAAGAGAAATAAACATGCATAGGAGTTAAAGCGGCTGCATATTCGGACTAAATGGCGATCGGCTTGAAGACTATATTTTTCTGATTAAATGGAATTTAGATGAAAGAGAGAATGAATGCATTGGCATGCATTTAAGTGTTTTGATGAATGGTCTGTCAATTTTTGGGGTAAACCATCTCGTGTGACCTCAGATCTTTGGCCATTGAGCGCTAGAATTGCAGTTTAACTCATTGTTAATGCCTTAACAATTGGTTTAGTATTCTGTAAGGCATTTTCCCCATTGAAATAAGTTTGTATCTTAAATGACAAGAAATGAAAACACTGTTGCTTCTTTTCTTAGTGTCATTTGAAAAATTAAACATATTTTCTTTGATCACATATGACAAAAGGTATTTTACCATGGAAATAATTGGATACCTTAACTGACTGAAATGAAAACAATGTTGTTTCTTTTGTCATCACAGTATCATAATGCAATTTAAAAACGAAATATATTTTTTTTATCACAAATTACAAAGATATACAACCATTTCATGCCCTTTTTCTTCTCCTGTTACCAATACATATTACCTACGGCATCAACAATTTAAACATCTTCAACAGATTTTTCGAAGGTCAAAAGTCGGAAGACAACGCTCCCTACACTGGCTGGTTGGTGGAACGGTCGATGTACGAATCATTACTAGGAAGTCTCACGGAAACGGGTCCCCATCAGGCAACGATCCCCGAAGTAAACAGCAAATCAGACACTTTTTAAATAAAAAGTTGTTTATTTTCCCTGGTCTATGATCCCACAATGCGCCTCGTCCCAACAAACAGGCATGTGGCGTCTCTCCTGGAATGTTTGTCCGAGACAATCTGCCCCACACTTACGATCTGCCGCTAGAAAATAACGACTTTATTGCGCAAATACGACAGGTGGGTGGAAGAGTATCATTGACTTTCAGACATACTATTTTAGAATTTTACATTTCTTAAATAGTAATTTTGCCAATCCTGTCAACATGATATTTTCCAGAATTTTACACATTAAAATAGCACCAGAACAGATGCTCTCTCTCTCTGTTAATGACAAAGTAATGTCATTCTCTGCAATAAGATGTATCATATATATAAATATTAAACATAGATTTCTGTCTATGTTGTTGTCTTGAAACTCTACACTGAAGAGTATTATTTCCTGCATGTTTGTAAGTTCTGCTTATGAAATATCTTAAAATAGAAGTCTCCTAGTTAGTCATTGTAAAAACAAATCTTAAATTTAGAATCATCATGACATTTTTATCATCAAAATCTGTGGTTGTATTTGTCATCTACATGTCAATGTAAAATTGTTGTATTTAGTAAAAAGTATCACAATGCCGCTAGACAACCGAAACCAGTGAAGATGGAACTATTATATGCATGTTCTTGTAATCAATGGATAAATATACATTACTAAAAATAATAATTCAGTGTATTAAATAGATTACGCTCATACAAGGCAACTTCACATGTAAGAATTTGAGTATCATGAGTCAAATATAATTTGTTGTTATGTGTTCTAACATTGACATTTGTGGGGTAAAACATAATCAGAACTGAATATTTGATGAGGGACACTGAAAGCATAATGTATTTTGGACTACTGTATGTATATTTTAGATGTTTACCAAATGTTGAATTTCAAATACGGACAAAATATATGCAAAAGTACAACTATGTTATGCAAATCCTTACAAATAAAATCTAAATAAAGAGCCTTACATGGAAATCAACTTGTCATGGAAAAATAGTTAATTCCACACATCAAATGAAAGTTACAAATTGAAATCTGTTGTCGTCGCTGAAGTATATTGTGCTTCTACACTTCTTTTCTTGTGATATTCATATCCGATGCAAATTGTGAAGGACCCCATGTATCTATCAGTGATAACGGGATCGTGTAAAAATATGACAAATGTCATCCGGGATATGGATACAATTGTCTACAAGACGGAATTATTCCTGAACAAGGGAACCTACAATAGACCGAAGTGGGTCTTAGGAATGGAGGACTTAGCCTAATTCCAATACACATAGAGAATCTTATATCAATGCAGACCCACATACACGATGGACCCATTGTCCGTTGAAATAAGCTGGGGAGAAAGCCAATCATGTTTAAAGGCGCACGACCGCGCCCCCTCCGTGACAATATTCCCCCAATCCCACATTGTGCAGGAATTAGGGAGCAGATTTAATTTGATCGGATGAAACATCTCTTGACCCTTGCATGACGAGAATTGGATTTGCGCGCGGGGTGTAGCTTCTCGTAGGGAAGCAAAGGTGCCGGGACGCGGCGCTTCTCGTGGTGTACGTTTTTGATCGGGGAAATTATGTTTGATCAAGACTTTGCGCTAATTATCAAATGATCGTCACTCTGCCAACTGCATTCATAATTCATATGACAGGATGCATGTGTTGAAAGCCTAAAGGACAATTGTGGTGATAAGACTTCAAAGGTGGACAAACCGCTCCTTGGGACCTGGGGGGGTCTTGGCCATTTCTGGTGTAATTGAATTTCGGAAGATAATTTCCTGAAGATGAGCATGAAGTAATGCCTTCTCCGACTTGTTTGAGGAAATAGAGTTATTTCTCATCGAAAACTTGCCATAAACACAGAGATGGTATGCAAGAACATTTCATTACCAGTCATGCACACATTGCTTGTACTTAAAGTGCATTGCTTGTGTCTGAATTGCCTGTGGTCAATGTCTGAATTGCCTTTAGCCAATGTCTGAAAAACATTACTTTAATGTCTGAATTTCCTGTGGTAAATGTCTGAAAAACATTACTTTAATGTCTGAATTTGCTGTGGTAAATGTCTGAATTTGCTGTGGTAAATGTCTGAATTTGCTGTGGTAAATGTCTGAATTTGATGTGGTAAATGTCTGAATTGCCTGTGGTAAATGTCTGAATTGCCTTTAGCCAATGTCTGAAAAACATTACTTTAATGTCTGAATTTCCTGTGGTAAATGTCTAAATTACCTTTAGCAAATGTCTATAAAATCCATTACTTTAATGTCTGAATTGCCCATCCACAAAGTGAGAATTGACTGAATTTAATATATACATTGCTTGTTCTGCATGCAAGTATTGCCTGTGTTTAATATACACATTGCCTGTTCTGAAAGTATCCCTCTCCTCCATTGTTTAACAGAGACTTCCTACGACTACTTTCCAACAGGTACAAACATCTCAAGATTAATCATGAATATCAAATACCGAGACCTCAAACTCCTGTACCCCCCCAGACTCCTGGCCTCGATTATCAAACAACATAAAACTCCTCTCAGTAGCGTCTAATTCACGATGATTGATGCCGCTTGTTACACCGCCACCAGAAGATGTCATCTGATGAACAAATTCCAGCAACATGTCCCGAGCCACAAGAACAAGCTTAACATCCAGGAGCGAATCTGTCCCTGCCTCTCCTACCCGTGTTCCCCTGCCCGGCCAAGCATGTCACTAGGCGAACATCGTCCCAACCGCGCCTATTGTCGTCTCCCCGTTACATTTGTTTACACTGACTGGTCTACTCAAATCGTCCCTTGTCCCGTCACGGTTGCCATTTCAAAAGTTGTTAACTTTGCTAAACGGATTTTCCAAATCGCCCGGCTCCTGAAGAAGATTTGATTGAGGTGAGGGGCGCAAACACGGCCACTGTTTTCTAAATCAACACGGTCAAGCCACAGAGACGGCCGATTACAATGGACACGGATTATGCCGCGAGTTATGACAAGAAATTCCAGCTGATATGAAAAATATCTGCGAGATAGTAGATTGAGCCCTGCAAATTAAACTCTATTAAAAGGTCCTCTATGTAATTGTGTAGTTCAAAAGGTTGTCGTTCCATTGAAGTAAATATGGTTGTTGTTTTTTCTGGTCGGGTCCCTGAAGGAATTAATGCCCTTGGATCACAATTGTGTATCTAAAACTTACCCTACAATCTCATCACAGCAGGGGTAAAAATGTTGCTACTCATTTATTCTACATGCTGCATAATTATGTTCTACTGTTACAGCCAAATGTCAGTTAGGAACTATTCTTCAATATTTATGATGTTCTTAAGCACAATTTCAGATCATGAACCAAACGCATACAATTACCCTGTGTGGAATTCTTTTAAAAACATCATTTTAGGATAGTAATGTATAATTATACAAACTATTGGATGATTTAGAGCCTCTTTAGAGTCGTTTCATCCCAGTTAGAGGTTGAATAGACACTGTTATTCAGTTATTTTTCCTCCCTGTTTACTTGAAAATAATGTAACCGTGTATCAGTTTGGTACGCGATAAATCACTTCTAACATGTACTAAACTATGATAATACAGATTAAGAAAAATTAATTAAAAAAAATATTAATACATGTTAATGCATAGTAGAGAATGATCTGACATGGACACGGCCACCAGCTACCAAAACCTACCAATCACGGCTCTGGACTAACATATATGCCCCACGTACACGGGCACCTTTGGTGCCATTTTTACTTGCCCTGACTTGCTCTGCAGGCAAGTAACTCAAAATGTTAGTCTGGAGCCCTGCCAATGTTTCATTGGATATGAAATATGAAAACTATGTATTTCCAGAAAGATTAAAACAATCAATTCCTGTTATAATTTGTCTGGAAAACACATTCTTCGTTTATGACTTGTTTTCATGTCAACATCATATTAGTCCAGTAAATGCTTTATAATTTAGCAATACACAATAAATGAATGAATATCATCGATATCTAAAAACGGAATTTCCACAGATTTACAGGGTACTTTAATGGCATGTGAGCAGGTTCCTTAATAGAAATACACAATAAATCAATTAATATCATCAATATTTATAAATATATAAATATTTATTTATGAATTTCCACAGATTTCCAGGTGACTTTCATATAGCGTGTGATCTTGTTGAAGTATTACAGAAAGACCACCTCGATCTCTGGGCCACTAATTAATGAATCCATGTCGGTCAACCCTTCATTATCTTGGCGACAATACAGGATTTCAAGTACTTCTCCCAAGGAAATCTTGCATACCGTTGTCCATATGACTCATTTCCTTATGCATAGAAACTGGTGTCCTGCAAACTGTTTCCAATGATTCTATTAAGATTGCTGCTTAAGGAGGACTTCCAAAGGATATTCTACTCCGACTGATTTTATTTTTACATGTCATCGGACACTGATAACATTGACTGATTTAATATTTATTCCAATTTTGTAAATTCAATAAACATTGTAATGAAAGCTATCACTCAAATATTACTGTTGAGTACAATTCAGACAAGCTGTAATATTTGACATTCCCAAAAGGACTGTAGTCGAGATTTTTGTTTCCATATCCGTTTTATAATACAAATGTTCATAGGAAGTAATGTTCTTCATTAAAAATAACCAAATCGGGGAAAACAAATCATAAATTGATCAATTGGCCATTATATAGTAATGTATAAAGAAACATAACAAAACTATCAAAAATAATCTATAAGCAAATATGAACGAACGAACGCACGCACGCACACATGCACGCACACACACACACACAGACACAGACACACACACACACACACACACACACACACACACACACACACACACACACACACACACACACACACAC
>JAUTBZ010138752.1:0-13085 GCA_032361785.1 Lepetodrilus galriftensis | reverse complement strand
GGTTGGTCTGTTCGACCATAAAAGTCTTACATGATCTGAGTTCAGACCGGCGTGAGCCAGGTTGGTTTCTATCTTTAGCACAAAAGTACCCTCGGCTAGTACGAAAGGATTGCTGAATAATTGGGTAAATTATTTATGATTTGTGAGCTATAATAACAGCAGAATAAGGAAGATTGAGGAGAAGATCTAGTTAATAAATAACACAGGCTTGTCAGGCCTGAATAACTATTTGAAGTAGTGGTTTTCTGGTATTAATCAATATAAAGCTTTGTTGCACGGGGTTTGTCTTCAAGTGAATAAGATCATTTTATTGTGGTGCCTCAGTTATCTCCTATTAATTGATTATTTTTATTTGTTATGTTTTGGTCAGTAATTTCACTAGCTACTTGTTTATTGTGGTGAATGATGATTGTAAAGTTTAGTTTTATTTCGTCTAGGGAAACGGGGATGGAGGATGGGAATAAGGGAAGCTTTTGAATATTTTATAATGAGGAGGGTTCTAGGGAAGTTACAAGAGGGTTAGGATTAAATAAAGGTTAGATTTTTAATATAAGAATGGAATTGTATACTTGTAGTAGACTAGTTTAAAAGAATGCTTGTAGATATTTTTTCTTCTTTCGATGATCATAATTCTGTGTTTTTATCTCTTTATGGTATTATATGAGGTAGTACTTTTTTAGTACTTATTGGGTTTAATTGTATTTATTGGGTTGATATAAGACGGTGGGTGTATTTTATAAATCTACCTAAATCAGTAGGGTTTTCTCAGGTTGTTCGATCATTTGGGGCTAAGTTAGGGGGTTTTAGTGGTATTGTAGTCTCTTTATTTTGTGTGCTTTTACTTTTTAACTTAGGAGGTCTTATTCCTTATGTTTTTAGCGGAACTAGACATTTAGCATTAACTTTCTCTTTAGGTTTACCTTTTTGATTATCTCTAATTATCTCAGGGGCTGCTTTTAGTCCGCTGTCTGCAGCTGCTGGTTTACTTCCTGGAGGGGCTCCTGCTGCTTTAAACCCTTTCTTAGTGGTAGTAGAAACTGTGAGTATTTGTGTTCGTCCTATTACTTTATCAGTTCGGTTAGCCGCTAATATGAGAGCTGGGCATATTGTATTGGGCTTGATTGGAGGTTATTTAAGTGCCGGGATTTTTACCTACCCTAAATTAATTCTTTTAGTATTAGTTGTGGTCCAGATTATTTATTTTATATTTGAAATCGGGGTGGCTTTAATTCAGGCTTATATTTTTTCTTTACTGGTGATTTTATATTCAGACGATCATGCTGTTTATATAATATAAGTACAATAATTTTATATGGTATCTTAGGGGAAAATTCCCTTTTCAGCATCTTCAGTGCTGCGTTCTAATAAATGAACTACTAAAATTGCTACTGTGTCAAAACATAGATTAGGGTTGCAGAGATGGCTATAAGGGAGATTAGTAAAGTAATAACTTTACTTTGGAAGATCTGGTTGATTTGAGATATTTTGATTGACGATTTTATCACCCCTTGTCCGCCAAATAATTCTAGCCAGCCTTGGTCCAGAGTTTTAAAGGTTATGGTTCCTAAAATTAAAGAGCGGAAGATTAGGGGCTGTGAAGAGATTAAAGCTAAAAATCATATAGAGGAATTAAAATTAAGAGTTGTAGATTTTCGTGTTGGGGATGTTTTTGTAATATTTCAGGAGAGGGAGGCTAACCATGCCCCTCCTAAAATTACTAGGATTGTGAGCAGCTTATGCGACAGCGGGAGGGTAAAAGACTCATTAAATTCTAATGTTAGCTTTTGAAGGGCTCTCCCTGCAATAATGGTAATAGTTCTTAGGATAATTATTGGTGAGGTTAGGGAAACGTCTTCATCGAAAGTATTGTGTAGTGGTAAGTGATTTCTTTGGTTTCATAAAGAATAGAATGAAAGGCGGAGACTGTAGGCGGCCGTTATTCCAGTGGCTAAGAAGATAAGTATAATTATAATTATATTAGAGGGGTTAAAAAGGCTTCTCTCTAGAATTAGGTCTTTTGAATAAAACCCTCTTATAAAAGGGGCCCCGCATAAGGCTAAATTTGCAATGTTTAGGCATGACACAGTTAGAGGTATTTGGCGTCATAGGTTCCCCAGATTTCGGAGATCTTGGGTGTCTCTGTTATTGTGAATAATCGCACCAGCACATAGGAATAGTATTGCCTTGAATAAGGCATGGGTCAAGAGGTGGAATAGGGCGAGGTTGGGGAAACCTAGTCTAAGACTTGTTATTATAACTCCTAGTTGTCTGAGGGTTGAAAGAGCAATTACTTTCTTTAGGTCATATTCGTAATTTGCTCTAATTCCGGCTATAAACATAGTTAGGACTGCCACGAACAGAAGTATAATACTGAAGAATTTAAATGTATTGAGAAATGGGAAAAATCGAATTAATAGAAAGATTCCAGCTGTTACCAGAGTGGAGGAATGAACTAGAGCTGACACAGGAGTTGGGGCAGCTATTGCGGCTGGTAGTCATGCTGAAAATGGAATCTGGGCTCTTTTGGTTATTCCTGCAATTACTAGGCAGGATGCTGTTATAAAGGATAAAGGGGTGTCTCACATGAATAACACATTTCAGTGGCCTTGTAGGGCTGTGAACCCAATAGCTAAAAGGAGTATAACATCCCCAATACGGTTTGCTAGGGCTGTAATTATTCCTGCTGACAAGGATTTTATATTTGGGTAGTAAATAATTAGGGCGAAGGAAACAATTCCTAGCCCATCTCACCCAATTAATATCGAAGCTAATCTGGGGATAAAAATTAATAAGTTTATTGAGAGAACAAATAGTATAACTAATCAGATGAATCGTGGTAGGAATACATCGTTCGATATATATGAGGTGGAAAATATTATAACACATGCTGAAATTAAGCATACTACATTACTAAATATAATTCCTACAGGGTCTAAAATTAAGGGAAGGGTTAAGGAAGTTCTTCTGACGCTTAAAATTTCTCATTCTACTAAAATAGAGGAGTTTGTAAAAACAAAATAACAAGAGACCGGGAACAGAAAAGCAGAATAAGTGAATAGAAGGAAGGATCTGATAGAAGACCTTTTTACTTTAAATAGTGCTTTTATTATAACCATTATTGAGTGAGATTATACTCATCGTTAGGCCCACATCCTAAAATGTTTTGTTACACTAACTCAATCGGATATTAAGTTTACAGAATTCAACTACAAATTCTATCTGTCTTTAAAATTAATAAATTTACTGGGATGTAGTGTATTAATAGCAGAAGAAGAGCCGGGTTGCTGATTGTCCCTAAGGGGAGGAGGAATTTAGGAGATCTACCATGCTGGGTGGCTGTGTAAAGAAATAAGTTGTACACAGCCGCCAGGAATCTTATTAAAGCTAAAGGTAAAATTATTCACAGCCGGTTAAAAAGAATTGCCGGGAAGATTATAATTTCTCTAACTAGATTAATAGATGGAGGAGCTGCTATATTTACTGCGCAGAAAAGGAACCACCATATCGAAATAATTGGGCATATCAGGAGTATTCCTTTCCTTAAGATTAAGCTTCGTGTGTTTGTCTTTTCATAATTAAAGTTAGCGAGGGCAAACAAGCCGGAAGAGCATAGGCCGTGGGCAAGTATTATACTTAAGGCTGCTTGTCATCCCCAGGACGAGCCGGAGAAGATGCCTGCTAGTACTAACCTTATATGCCCTACAGAAGAGTAGGCAATTAGTGATTTTAAGTCTACTTGGCGAAAGCAGATAAATCTTGTAATTACTCCCCCGAAGACAGCGAAACAGAATAGGAGATCTTTGAGGATTCCTGGTTCTGTAAGACTTAAGAATTGGTGCATCCGGATTATACCAAATCCCCCCAGCTTAAGAAGAACCCCGGCTAGAATTATAGAGCCTGCGACGGGAGCTTCTACATGGGCTTTTGGTAGTCATAAATGAACTGAGTATATAGGTAATTTTACTAGGAAGGCCCCTAGTGCTGTCAGGAAAATAAGTCTTGAAAAAGACGAGGATAATGGTGAGTGAGTTTTTAGGGACAGAAGGTTAGGAAGGGTTATAAATTCTGTTCTGTAAAGGCTAATGTTTAACATAATCAGAAGTAGGAGTGGTAAAGAAGCTGAGATTGTGTATAATATTATATATATGCCTGCCTGAGTACGCTCAGGCTGGTAGCCCCATCCCAGGATAAGTATCAGGGTGGGAATAAGTGATGCTTCAAAAAAAATATAAAACCATAGTGAACTGCTTATAAAAAAGGTAAGAATAAGGGCTAAATTTAAGATACATACGCATCAAGAAAATATTTTAACCCGATTAGACTTTGTCTTGATGTTGTTCTGGCTTGCGACTAGGGTAAGAAGTGAAATTCATCATGTCAGGGATACTAGAGAAGAAGTAAGGGTGTCCTGGATTACCCAGACTGTAGGTAAAGACGTTCTTAAGAGCTCATTTCCTCATAGAAGGAAAAGGCTTCTTAGAGAACCCAGGGAGAGCCCTCATAGTCGGAAGTATCAAGATAAACTTGTGTTGTTTAATGTAAATAAAAGGGATAAGTTAAGGAGAATAATTTCTAACATTTTTGGGAAGTAAAGCTGGAAACGTAGTCATTCCCGTGGGTTCGAATTAAGGAGATTAGAATTGCTAAGCCTAGTCTTGCTTCACAGGCTCCTAAAGTCAATAAAATTAAACAAGAGTGAGTCTCAGAATTGAAAGATATAGAACTTCTTAGCAGCAGGATAAAGAGGTTGAGGGTGATTGCTTCTAGTCTTAGTAACGTTCTAAGCAAATGTTTATGCTGTAAACATAAAGTAGTAACGGCAAGTATAACACCGATAGTAGATATGGAAGTTAGATAAGGAGTTCTGACCATTGCTGAAGTATGCAATAGAAGCTAAAATAGCGTCGGTCTTGTAAGCCGAAGAGTGAAGGGAATCCTTTTTATTGCTAAGCTGTTAAGTGATTTGAACACTTTGACTTTGTTTTCAAGACAAAATTTGCCCCAGGCGAACAACTTGTTCTTAATCTAAAATTTTATCTCATAAAATGAACAGTATGGGGTTAAAAATATAGTAAGAGAAGTATAGAACAGTAAAAATTCGTCCAATTATCTCGTAAGGGGGCTCTACCGGGCAGGCTCCAATTCAAGTTAGGATAAGGAGGATTCCTAGAAGACTTCAGAATAGAATTTGGTTTAAAGGGTAGAATGTTATAGAACGGGCTTTTGAAATGAATGAAGTAGGGATAATGAATAGGATAACTACTGAGGCTACTAATGCTAGAACTCCGCCCAACTTGTTAGGGATAGATCGGAGAATTGCATAGGCGAATAGAAAATATCATTCGGGTTGGATGTGCACAGGGGTTACTAGGGGGTTAGCAGGAATGAAGTTTTCCGGGTCACCTAGTAGGTAAGGGTCAAATAGGGAAAAGGTACATAAAAGGAATATTAAAATTAGGAATCCTACCAGGTCTTTGAAGCTGTAGTAGGAGTGGAATGGGATTTTTTCTACGTCACTGTTTAATCCTAGTGGGTTGTTAGAGCCTGTCTCGTGTAAAAAAAGAATATGTATAATAGTTATACCTGAAATAATAAAAGGGAAAAGAAAATGGAGGCTAAAGAAGCGAACTAGGGTAGCATTTGCTACAGCAAACCCTCCTCATATTCATTCTACTAATTCTTGGCCAATGTATGGGATGGCTGAAAACAAGTTAGTGATTACTGTTGCCCCTCAAAAGGATATTTGTCCTCATGGTAGAACGTAACCTAGAAAAGCAGTGGCCATGGTAAGAAGAAGCAGAATAACCCCAATATTTCAAGTGGGTACATTTACGAAAGACCCGTAATAAAGTCCTCGACCAATGTGCAGGTAGATGCAAATAAAAAATCATGATCCTCCATTAGCATGGAGGGAGCGTATTAGCCATCCATAGTTTACATCTCGGGAAATGTGGGCAACTGAGGAGAAAGCTAAATCTACATGGGCTGTATAGTGTATGGAGAGGAAGAGTCCTGTAACAATTTGTACCCCTAGGCATAACCCTAGAAGAGACCCGAAATTTCATCAAATTGAGAGGTTATTAGGAGCCGGAAGATCAATGAGAGAGCCGTTAATTATTTTAAGTGCCGGATGAGTTTTTCGAAGAGGTCTGTGCATAATTTTTATTCAGAGGGATAAGAGTGTGTTCGGAGAGGGCCTTGTTGATAGTAGCAAATTTTAACGACGGCTAAAAGAGCAATAAGGAGAATGGTGCCTAGAATAATTATAATTGAGGTTGAGTTTATAAACACTAAATTGGCTCCTGTTCTCCTAGAGTCAAGAAGGGAGGCAGAATGGGAAGAAGGTGGAGCAATTGACAAAGGGTTTTTGGAAAAAACTGTTGATATAATAACAAGTCTTACTATAAAAATTAGGGATATTCAGATTATCGGTTTGAAATTAAGGAAGAAGGTGTTTGGTGCTAAAACAGCTACGTATGCAAATATCACTAGGAGGCCTCCTACGAAGACTAAAAATAAAATATAAGCGTACCAAGATGAGGCAGATAGTCTTGCAAGCAGGCACAGAGCCCCAGTTAAAAGTATAATACATAAACCTAATCTTAAAGGTTGAAGCATCAGAGGTATAAGGAAAAGAATAGCGAGACACATTCTTAATATAACGGAAAGACTCATTGGTCAGGTGGTGGGGTTGGTACCCAATCATCGATTTCCAAAATCGGTATTTTTGTTTAAACTACCTACCTGAGATGAATGTATTTATCTAATTATGGATAGTCTGGTGATTAAAATTAGACTTCCTAGAGCACACGGAAGGAAAGCTTTTCATGCTAAATGTATGAGTAGATCGTACCGAAATCGGGGCAGGGTTGCCCGGAATCAAATAAATAAGAAGGATAACAGGAGGGTTTTAAATACTATAATTATATCTATTTCTATAAATAGGGCTCTGGCTCCCCCGAAGAATAGAACTCTTGAGAGTATCCTCATTACTAGAATGTTTGCATACTCAGCTATAAAAATGAGGGCAAATCCTCCGGCACTGTACTCGACATTAAATCCAGAAACTAATTCTGATTCTCCTTCAGCAAAATCAAAGGGAGCTCGGTTGGTTTCGGCAATACAGGAAACGAACCAAACTAAAGCAACAGGTAGCATGATTATAGCAGGCCAAATAAAGGAAAAGAAGGAAGAGATTGATAGAAGATTAAATTGTCCTGTTAGGAAGAGGGTAAAAAGAAGAATTAATGCTAACCTTACTTCATAGGAAATAGTTTGAGCAATTGCTCGGATGGCTCCTAGTAGGGCATATTTAGAATTTGAGGCTCATCCTGCTAGAAGGGTCCCGTAGACGTTAAGGCTGGATACACAAAGGAAGAGTAATACCCCTCAAGTGTAAATTGTGCTTGCCCTCGAGAGTGGGTAAATTTGCCATAAAAGGAGAGCTAAAATTAGGCTTAGTGCGGGGGCTATTAAATATGGGGATTGATTAGCAAGGGTCGGTTTGGTGAGTTCTTTAGTGAAGAGTTTAGCTGCATCTGCTAGTGGCTGAGGTAGTCCTATTAACCCTACTTTATTCGGTCCTTTTCGAACTTGAAAATATCCTAGGCCTTTTCGTTCTAAAAGGGTGAAGAAAGCTACTCTCAGAAGAATGCAGATGTAGGTTGTGATAGTACTAACAAGTGTTCCGATGGTCACGTACCAAGAAAAGAATGATCTTTATATTTAGAGCTTAAATCTAATGCACTAGTCTGCCATCTTGGTGTATTAAGTAAAGGACTTCACCTATTTCTACTGATCCTAAGTCAGTCACATAATTCTGCCAACTTAACTAAGCTTAGAGTAACGAAAATATTACTCGGTGTCTGTTATTTTAGTATATCAGTCTCTAAAGTCTCCGATATTTTCTAAGGCCTCAATTACAATAGGTATAAATGAGTGGTTAACTCCGCAAATTTCTGAACATTGACCATAAAATACACCTGGATAATTAGCGCGGAATGTAATTTGATTTAACCGGCCCGGGATGGCGTCTACCTTCACCCCTAAAGAAGGAATAGCTCATGAATGTAAAACGTCGTCTGAAGAGATTAATGCCTTAATAGGTAGTTCAGCAGGAATAACAATTCGGTTATCTACTTCGAGAAGGCGGAATTGGCCTCTTTCCAGTGTATCAGTAGGTAATATATAAGAGTCAAATTTTACTACTATATTTTCTTCAAGTTCTTCGTACTCGTATCTTCAATATCATTGATGTCCTGTTACTTTCAGGATAAGGGAGGAGTCGTCGTAACTTTCGTCTAATATATAGAGAAGCCGGAGTGACGGTAGAGCTAGAAAAATTAAGATGATCCCAGGAAGTACAGTTCAAATAATTTCAATTAACTGTGCTTCTCGGGTATACCGAGAGGTATAAGAATTAATTAGAAGGGAAGCAGAAATTACGACAATAAGTGTGGTAATTAAAATTAGGATTAGTATAGCATGATCGTGAAAATAAATTAGCTCTTCTATAATAGGAGAGGCGGCGTCATTAAATCCAAATTGTCCTCATCGGGCCATAGCTAAAGTTTATATTATAAAATTACGAAATTAATCGTGTAGTAAGGACCCCCGTCTCGACTTGATTGTGGAAGTCTGCCGGAAGTATGTCGTCTCATTCGAGGGACGAGCTTATTTGAAGTCCTATAACAACTCCTCGTTGAGCTGCGAAGGCTTCTCAGACGATGAACATAAAGTAAAGTACGGCCACTAAAGACATTATAGACCCGAAAGATGATACAGCATTTCATTGTGTATAGGCGTCTGGGTAGTCTGAGTAACGTCGTGGTATTCCACTTAGTCCTAGGAAGTGCTGTGGGAAAAATGTAATGTTAACTCCGAAGAATATTACAAAGAAATGAATTTTTGTATAACGTTCATGGAGGGTAAGGCCTGTTATCAATGGGAACCAATAAGTGAAAGCAGCAAATAACGCAAATACTGCACCCATAGAGAGTACATAATGGAAATGGGCTACTACGTAGTATGTATCATGGAGTATAATATCAAGAGATGCATTTGCTAAGACAATTCCAGTTAGTCCTCCCATTGTAAATAAGAAAATAAATCCGATAGCTCAAAGTATGGGTGTGTCATATTTAACTACGGAACCATGAATTGTAGCTAGTCAGCTGAAAATTTTAATTCCTGTTGGAACAGCAATAACCATTGTTGCAGCTGTGAAATAGGCACGAGTATCAACGTCCATTCCTACTGTAAACATATGATGTGCTCAGACAATGAATCCTAATACACCAATTGCTAACATAGCATAAATTATACCTAAGGTACCAAAGGTTTCTTTTTTAGCTGAATGGTGTATTACTACATGAGAAATTATTCCAAATCCCGGGAGAATTAGAATGTATACTTCGGGGTGGCCAAAGAATCAGAAGAGATGTTGATAAAGGACCGGGTCCCCACCTCCTGCCGGGTCGAAGAAAGAGGTATTAAAGTTTCGGTCTGTTAAGAGCATAGTAATTGCTCCTGCTAAAACTGGTAGAGAGAGAAGTAGAAGAACTGCTGTGATTTTAATAGACCAAACAAATAAAGGAAGTCGCTCAAATTCTATACCTTGTCATCGTATATTGATGGCAGTTGTAATAAAATTCACTGCTCTTAAAATAGATGAAACCCCTGCTAAATGGAGAGAAAAAATTGTCAGATCAACCGACCCGCCGGCATGGGCTAGATTCCCTGCTAGTGGTGGGTATACTGTTCAACCTGTCCCAGCACCTCTTTCTACAGCGGCAGATGTTAGTAGAAGACTAAGTGATGGGGGAAGGAGTCAGAAACTTATATTATTTAGACGAGGAAAAGCTATATCTGGGGCCCCTAATATCAGAGGGACTAGTCAGTTACCAAAACCTCCAATTATTAGTGGTATAACTAGAAAAAAAATTATTACAAACGCGTGGGCGGTAACAATTACATTGTAAAGTTGGTCGTCTCCTAGTAGGGCACCTGGTTGCCCAAGTTCAGCCCGGATTAAGATTCTTAATGCAGTTCCTACAAGTCCTGATCAAATACCAAAGATTATGTATAGTGTTCCGATGTCTTTATGGTTAGTGGAAAATGGTCAACGCATATATTTAGAAAAATTCTGTTATTGGGACTGTTAAAAAAATAAGGATTCTCCCTCTGGCGTTGAGTGAGATGATTGGGGCGGTAATTAGTAGGTTTATAACAGGAGAATTTTTGTATGAGGGTTTAGTAAAACGGTGGAATAAAGGTTCTAAATTTATTGAAGATGAAAGGGTGAGGGAGAATAAAAGTCTTAAGTAATAAAAAAGACTTAAAAGAGACCCCACAATTAAAGGAAGCAAGGGAAGAGGCGATGTAAAAGAGCACATAAAATGAATTGCTGCTCATTTTCCGGTAAATCCTAGAAGAGGTGGTAATCCCCCTAATGAGAGAAGCAGGAAAATTATTATTATTTGAAATATTTTGAGCTTATTAGTTTTTATATACAGGGTTTGATGGAGAGTGGAAAGTTCTGATGCATAAAGGAAAAGGAATAGACCAGCCGAAATAATAATATAAATGAGGAAGTAAATTTTTAGAATTATTTCTCTGATTGTTATACAAAGGATTATTCAGCCAATGTGGCCAATTGAAGAGTAAGCTATAATTGCTCGGATTTGTGTCTGGTTAATCCCGCCTAGTCCCCCGATTAGTCCGGATATACCGGCTACGATTAAAAGAAGTATTAATTTTTCTGGGCTTGCTCATATCTGAGCAATTGCTGAGAGGAGAAATAGTGGGGCAATTTTTTGTCATGTTGTTAAGACTAGGTTTATAGGTCATGATAAGCCTGCTATCACTGGAGGCAACCAGAAATGAAAGGGGAAGGCCCCCAATTTAAGGAGTAGTCTTATAATAAGGAAGGGTAGTCCTCAGAGATGGGTAGAGTTTACAGTTTCTCAGGTTAAGGATAAATTAAATGTTGTTATTCTACCTAATAATAAAATTCTTGAGCCTAAGGCTTGTACCAAAAAATATTTAATCGCAGACTCTGCTTCTAATGTCATCCCCCGTCTGACAATTAACGGGATAAAGCCTAGTAGATTTAGTTCTAACCCTGCCCATATCCCTAGTCAATGAGAAGAGGAAAGTGAAAGTGTAGTTCCAAATAAGGTGACGAAGAAAAAGAGAAAATTGTAGGGTATAAGGGAAATTATCATGTAGGAGAAAGAATGGAATTGAACCACCCAAAACAAAGTTAGCAGCCCCGTTTTTACCTAATTTCTCCCTAGGCTCACTCGAGGGAGCCTTCGTTCCATTCATGAAATAAACCTAAAATTAAAATAATAATGAAAATAATAATACCAAAATAAGAAAAAAGTTCTAACCCTTTAACTATCTGGTTGACTGAGGGAAAAAGGAGTACAATCTCTACATCAAAAATTAGAAAAATTACAGCAAGAAGAAAGAACCGGAGGGAAAAGGGGAGCCGTGCTGACCCTATTGGATCAAACCCGCACTCAAATGGGGATCTTTTTTCTCGGTCCGAGAAGGTACGTTTAGCTAGCATTCAGGCAATAAAAAAGACAACTGAGGAGATAACTACAGCAGAGAGGGCAGAAAAAAGTGTTCCTAACATAGGTGAAGGAGAAAGAGTTCTCATAATTTGCACCATCATCGCACTCCGTTTATTCCGGCACATCACCCTAAACAGGTAAAATATTTACAACTTCCTAATTAACAGCTAGGCGCCCGGTATTGGCTTCTGTTTATAAAGTAAGAGTAGAATTGCACTACCATGAGACGGGCCGAAACCGTCTGTGAGCTACTCACTCCTTACTGGGCGCTAGAAGTTATCTTCATTATCTGAATGCAAATCAGGTCTTTTAAATTAAAGTATAGCGCCAGGGGTAATATTGTGTTTACCATGGCTAGATTAAAAGTCTAGTGCTTGAGTTCGGCCACCTAAAAAGTCTATTTGCTAGAAATTAGTACCCTCATCAATAAATAGAGAGGTATAAGAAAAGCCATACTACGTCGACAAAGTGTCAATATCAGGCAGCTGCTTCAAATCCGAAATGGTGATGTGTAGAAAAATGGTTGGTATAGAGTCGTACTAGGCACACTAGAAGGAAGGATGTCCCGATTAAAACATGAAGTCCATGAAATCCTGTAGCAACAAAAAAGGTAGACCCATAAACACTATCTCGAATAGTAAATGGGGCCTCGTAGTATTCTCCTGCTTGGAGGATGGTGAAGTAGACTCCTAGAACTACTGTGGCAGTTAGGGCTTGGAGGCCTTGAGTTCGATTTCCTTCTATTAGACTATGGTGTGCTCAAGTAACAGTAACTCCCGAGGCTAATAGAACAGCGGTGTTAAGGAGCGGAACTTGAAATGGGTTGAGAGGCTGGATTCCTACAGGGGGTCAGCAGGATCCTAATTCTGGAGTTGGGGCAAGTCTTCTGTGAAAATAGGCTCAGAAGAAAGCAAAAAAGAAGCATACTTCTGATAGGATAAATAAAATCATTCCTCAGCGAAGGCCGGAGGACACATTATGGGTATGATGGCCTTGGTATGTTCCTTCTCGGATGATATCCCGTCATCATTGGACTATTGTTAGAATAATAAGGGCCATTCCAATAAGAGGAAGCGAAATAATACTTTTATGAAACCATCCGGCTATCCCAGCGGTAAGGAAAAAGGCGCCCATAGACCCCGTTAGGGGTCATGGGCTGAATTCTACTAAATGAAAAGGGTTTCGAACCATATCTAATAAGCTCAAAGAGCTTTATAAGAAAAGGTTTGTTTAAAAACTGGAGCTGTAATAAAAATTGTTTGTATATAATAAATAAATTAATAAGAGTTGGAGTTTTGAGGATGAAGTTTGACGACAAAGCTTAAAACAAGTATTTTGAATTTAAAATTTGTAAAAATGCTAAAAAGTGGTAAAATCCGCCGATTTTGCAAAGTTGCGAATGAGCTTAGAATTTAAATAAAATGGGGGTTAGTTATATAATATAAGGATATTATATTTTTAAAATAAACTATACGCTAATAACAAAAATGAGCCCTTGGAAAC
>JAUTBZ010138741.1:2914-13087 GCA_032361785.1 Lepetodrilus galriftensis | reverse complement strand
TACAACGGCTCTGATACCATTTAGAAATGCAACGAGCCAAGATTATGATATCGTAAACCTAAAAATTGATACTTATAGTGGGGCACCACAATCTCTACAAGATACCTATAGTGAGAATTTAGATAAAATAGATCGACTTTTTACTGATGTAGAGAACAATTTAACGTTAGATGTAAATAAATCTCTACGTGCATTTTATAATAAGACTTCTGGGTTACTAGTTGGTGAAGCTGGTAATTATCTATATAAATTAAAGTTAGCAGTACAGTATAATGATGATCCTCTAGTGGCACTACAGGAGAGTTATACAAAACTGGTACAACCCTATGTACTGAATACCTCCGGTGTAGAGGAGAATAAAACATTTTCTCGGTTCATTACAGGGATGGTGACACTCGATCCTGAGGTAGTCAAAGGCTATAACGATAAAAATGGTAGCCTACAGATAGAAGAAGCGTGGAAAACATTACCAAGTAACGATACGATATGGAAACTGATAAAGAGTTACTTTAGTGCAGAGAACAATAACAGTAATGTCGTAGATACAGAGAGAGTAAAAGTCGCTGGCTGGATAGATATCTTTGAACATAAGATATGGGGTTTTTACTACAATGTACAACGTAGACTAGATATAGGCTATGATGTTATCGCGACACAGCTGCTGTTTATCATGATGGCGTTTTTTGCTATGAGTGCTTCTGTACGTGGGGGTGCACGCTACATCACCAACAGAGAAAACGGACAATCCTCAGGAGAAGTCAAAGTAAACGAAGCAAGTATTATGAAAACGCTGGGTATCTTGGCAACTGTATTTACCTTTTATATCTCTGTACCTTCAGATCTGGTCTCAACTATATCTACGGAGGAGAAAGCAGATATAGAGTATGAGATGCATACCAACAGCTCTTTGGCCAAGGTGATGATACGTTATGCGATGAACGAGGGCTCGTACTTTGGTACGATGATGGCAGACTTGGGGACGGACGCATTTTTGAACTTCGTGGTCAAAAAGCAAGGACTCAACAACGGGCTAAAAGAGCGTAATAACGTCATAGCCAGCCTGATGGATATGGTCTACTACTATCCCGCACTGGAGTTAGCGTATGATTGTCGCTGGCAAAATGGTATGGGTGTAGAGCGTTTAGGTGCAGCTAATGGAGTGTCGCATATAAATCCAGATTATGTACAACAATCTAGTAGAACTTATGGGTTCTTAACAGAAAATAATATCACAGAGATAGGCAATAGGGTTTGTGCTAAGATGATAGCACGTACTCGAAATACACTCTATAATGTCTCTGCAGATATAGAGAGACTGTTACAGATGATAGACAAAGATTACTTTATACGTCAGTATGCTACGAGTGCACTGGTCAATAACCATATCGCCCTACAACAAGAGCTAGGATGGATGAACATCGTGGCAGTACCCTATACCTATTTTATGATGAAGAACCAAGAGCTCTTTTTTGAGCCTTCGTATGATTTCAATAAAACAGAAGCAGTGAGTCGAAAATATGTCAATAACCTAGGGCTCAGAAGCGGTAAACAGTCACTCAATGATACCCTATGGATGAAAGATCCCCAAGGCACTAAAGAAGCACTACAAACAGCCAAAGATGATGCTGAAAGCAATCAAAAAGAGTTTACACGCTTGGCGGTCTATAACTTCTTGCCAGGCTTTACCTCTATCCGTAACGAAGTACTGCAACGTATACAGAGTCTCTATAGTGATATACTGCGTATGCGAACAAATAAAACACAAAATGCTAATCAAGAGGATTATCAACAAGAGTTTAGAAATTTTTTGTATAACCTGTTAATGGATGCCAGAAGATACTATACAGATACAACTGATCTATATACTGATACATATTTAAAAAATATGATTGACCAAACTGAAGATAAACCTATTAAGTTACATAAAGCCTTTATCAAAATCAGTTATCTCGTAGCGATGAGTATCTGGAAGAGTGGGTTTATAATCGTATTTTTATCTGCGATTGCGATGATTATTGGGTTGAAAGTGGTATTGTATATTATCAATGTAATGGTGCACTTCTTTATCTCACCATTTATTGTGGTATGGGCATTTGCTACAGCTACAGACGGAGGCATGGGCAAGATAAAGAACTACCTCAGAGACACCCTGATATATATGCTCTACCCCGTGATGATAGTCGTCGGGGTGTTTATGTTTATCTTTGCGTATGAGCTCTTTTATAGTATCTATGGATTTATCACTTCTGTACTTATAGCGGGACAAGAAGATGCTGTAGGTAATGCTATAGCAGCAGCAGCAAATGCTAATGGTAATCCTGGATATACAGCAAAAAAAGCTGAAATGAGTTTCTTGGCTATCTATGCACTGAGAGACATTACCGAGATACTTATAGATCTGCTCTCTGTCTATGTAGCGTTTATGACGATCAATAAATTCCCAGAGCTTGTGCTCAAGATGATGGGTGTGAGTGACAGTGCAGTGATGATGTTACCACAAGCATCGGAAGCATTACAATCAAAAGGAGGCGGAAGTGTTAGCCCGTTATCAAAGTAAAATAGTATTTAAATTCGTATGTCTATTGGCATTGGCATCTGTATCAGCAGATGCTTTTGGTCTGAGTGATATTGCAGGGTTTTTACAGAAGCCAGAACGTAAACCTGCGAAGGACTATCATGGGAAGAATCAAAAACCAAGACCTGACTGGAAAATCTCTATAGGTGGTCAGAGTGAATTGATGGGATGTAACCTTCAAAAAGGTAAATTAGATGAATTTTGGAAAAGAGAACAACTAGAGAAAAAACAAGGAATATGTGGACTGGTAGAGAAAGCAGAGAAAGCTGAGAAAAGTACAAAAGAAGACAAAGCATCTGCTGTATTTTGGGCAGTGATGGATTATGTAGAGGATGGAGATGTTGATGAGTTACTTGGTACTTTTATTTCCTATACCGTTGGTAACTCTTTTGATTTAGGTAACTTCGCTAGATGTGATGTAAGTGGACTTCCCCCTATAGAAGATAGTACCTTAGCCGATTACTGTAAAGAGAGTAATACTACATCACTCTCTCCTATAGCTATATTGGGTATAGGGAGTATAGATGCAGAGGGTATCATCGGTGGTGGTGCAGAAAATGACTTTAACCTTACCAAAGTAGCAGATAGAAAATTTGGTGTAGGAAAAAATGGAAAACCAGCAATCACAGGTAAAGAACTCTATGATGAAGCTAATGGGACAGATGGGGAAGTAACCACAGGTGGATACATCTATAAAGAGCTCAAAGAAGATCCTATGGGTTCCACGGCAGTGGCTATAAATAGTTTCGATAAAGCGACACTGGTACTCAAAGATTATGTGCTTAAAGCCACAGGTAAATCAGATATCAGTAAACTTAAATTACCTAAGACAAAGGCACAGAGTATCGACCTTATAGATGAAACAGTACAACTAAGTACGAGACTTGATGTTGATTTCAATGAGTTTACAGATACACTCACAAGAAAGTTAATGAGTGTAGTATCGGCAGATGATACAGTAGAAGCTAAAAATAAGCATAAACTTATGAAAGTGGCAGTAGAAAAAGGTTATTTTGATAGAAATGGTAAACGATTTACAAAGAATAGAAAAGGTCAGTATCATATCCGTGATCTCTCTTTGGCTCAATACCGTGCGATAGAGCAAAATTTAACTGCAGAGTACTTCGAGAGTAATAAATCTGGATTGGCAGATATTTATAAAGCTGTAGAGTATGAAGCAAAAGCTGAATATGCTTCTGAACAGTTGCTTATGAGTAGTGATCCTAATTATATTGCAGACCCTTCAGAAGCAAGGTTAGCGTATATTAAGGATTCTCAAAAAAATGCTTTTAAATATGCGGCGTTGATACAACAAGAAAAAAATAAGAAACTCAAATATAAATTAGCTATGAAAGTTAAGCATAAAAAACAGCTTATTGACCTAGCTAAAAATATGGCACAAATACGTGCTGCACGTTTTAGAGATGATATTGCCAAGGCTGAGATAGAAGATCTCTTAAAAAAGGTAGATGAATCTGTAAAGCTTGATATGAAGAAAGAGAGTACTACAGCCACTACAGGAGACTCTACTAAGAATAACGAAATTAGTATTCCTGGTCTGGATAACGTATCTTATGACCCTGATACTAATAGTGTAAATATAGGTGATACTCAGATAAACTTTGATAGTGATGGTGGTAAAGAGGTAAATAGAGATAGTGGAACTGATGATTATAGTGGGGGTGATGGAGATGGTGGTTATGATAGTAATGATTATTTTCCTCCACCTACACAAGCAGAGAAAGATGAATACAATCAAAAAACTCAGGCGGAAAAAGATGCAGAAAATCAAGAGAGAATAGATAGAATAAATGCGGGGAATACAAACTAATGAGTCAAATAGATAATGGTAAAATTATAAACTTTTTGTACAATACTCAAAATAGAAGACGTATTAACCCTTTGTATGGTATATTTACCAAAGAGGGACTGGCTTATATAATAGCTGGATACATGTTATTTGCGAGAGGAAACAGTGGTATGATAATGCTGTTAGCCTATATAGGTATAGGACTCTATATCTATAAAAATAAGCTAAACTATAGGTTTTATCATCAAGATAGACTCTATTTTTTTCATATGATTACAAAGTATTTGGGTAATAGAGAAAAAATATCAGAGTATGTACCTATGGAACGTTTTATCTCTGGGAAGAAAAAATTCGTATGATATTGATTAAAGGAGGGGATATGAAATTAAAACAGTACATAAGTACAACATTGTTGGTATTTATGATAGCAGGATGTACAGGGAAAGATAAAGTACCACCTATGCCACCCAAAAATGATAAAAAAGAGGATCTAAAAGTACGTACTTATACAGAGATGGAGAACAAACTAGATAGTATCCGTAACCCTATAGGTGGTGAAAAAATAGGAGAACAAAAGCGTGATATGTCTGAAAATGTAGATACGCTTTTAAATGAAACGAATAGTTACAAACAGAGTATCTCTCGTTTTGAAAAAGCACAACTTCTTGCACTAAAAAAGACAAAAAAACACCGTCTGTATAAAAAAAGTAGACAAGCAAAAGTAGCGAAAATCAAAGCTGAAAAAAAGAAAAAAGATACAATTGATATGGTGAATGTATATGAAAATAAACTTAAATATTATTAAAATCATCATGATTATATCAATGTTTATAACAACAATGCATGCATATACATGGGTAGGGGATATATGTGAAGCAGCAGGTTGTCCTGGATGTGAATCTATTAAAAGTAAGATTATAAATGCTGCTGATGAGATTGATAAGAGACATAAAAAATTAGAAAGAAATGTAAAAAAAGAGTATAAAAAAAAGGTGATTCCTAAATTACAAATGATTACTAAGATACAACATAAAATAACACACAGTGTTGCACATATCTCGGCATTGGAACAAGAGGCAAACTTAGATGACAAAAAGTTACTTTTTATGTTAAAACAAAACCAACGACTGAATACGATTGATTTAGGTAAATAAGTATGAAATATATATTAGGGGTAGGATTTCTTATGTTTTGTATGACGCTTGAGGCAAATAATGGACTAAAGAAAGCTTTTTCAGAGGGTATAAAAGCATCTATCCTTGTGCTAGAGCATGAAAAGTCACAAGCCTTAAGCCCTATACCAAAAGGCTATTGTGCAACAATCAGTGCTAAAACAGGAGTATTGAGTCTAGATGAAGAGATAAAGCTGGAGTCTTTGGCACTATTTTTAAAATATACTCCTTCTTTGTTTGAGACCAAGAAAGATACTATACATAATAAAAGAGTCTTATGCCTTGTGATTGCTAAAGAGAAAGAAGAAGCAATGCGTAAATTAAAAGAGATAGGTAAACTCTATCCTATATTGAGTGAATACATTACGAAAGTAGAGATACTTCCTGCAGAACAGATGTATAGGATTATCCCAGGAATAGGACGATATCATAAAGATGAGAGTAAAAAAATAGCTTCACTTGAAAAAGCATTGGCCTCTGATGAAGCATTAAAAGGGCATATTATACAGCTCAAAGAGAAGACAAATAAACGTATTTTATTTGATAATAACTCTACACGTGTATTGACTTCGACAATACCACAAGTACTCTTTGTAGAGCATACCGTCTATAGGAGGAGAATGTAATGAATTCACTTGCTGGTATTAGTTTACATGGATTACAGACTATTTTACTTTTTGGTGTCGGTGCACTTTTTCTCTATATACTTGTGCCTGTGGCACTGTTTGCCAATGAAGTTAGATTAGCAAAACAAGGTGATGATACATCAGGTACTTCATCCGTACTCAATGCGATGGTGCAAGCTTTTTTCTTTATTATCTCATGGTTAACTTTTGTGACTATGATTGTTTTTTTATTGGTAGGAGTAGGAGATAAGGAAACTAATCATGCACATAAAGTTGAAACAAACCCCGCAGTGGGTATCTACCGTTATTGGGATATGAATTGGACGAATCCAGCTTTAATAAATACGTTAGATACAGCTATTACAGATAATGATAAAAAAAATAAACAAGCAGAAACGATTGTGTTTATTTTGACATCTGCAAAAATGTTAGAGTATCTACTTTTGGCAATGTTCTTAACATTGACACTGAAGCTTTCTATGTCTTTACCTATGTATAAAATGCGAAGAACAGATCATTATAAAATGAGTACAAACATAGACGTAGGTACTCTGATGAGCTTTTTTATGGTGGGAATTATTGGATGGATTATGTTTAGGGTTATTATAACATTTGATGAAGTTTTACTTAATGCAGTGTTAGATTATGGTGCTACGAAAAAAGATTTAACTCTCATAGTAGACAAAAATTCACCCAAAAAAGAGTATATCGATATATTAGGTGGTGTATGGAAACTTATTCAATCAGGTATCACGCAGTTAAATAAATGAAAAGGAAACAAATGAAAAAGAGAACACTATTTGTGCTTGCAGTTTTAGTTGCGAGTACTACGGTAGAGGCTAAAAAACCAGATGCAGATAAATTCTTTTATGACAAAGGATTTACGGATGGTAAGGTAGAAGGTATGAGACTTGGTTATGAAAAAGCCAAAAAAGAGGTACTAGGAAAATTAAAAAGCCGCCTCAAAGCGATAAAAGCGATGGAAGCAGGGAAGTATCTGTCTAGAAAGCATAAGATTACTGCACCACAAATTTATCAGGTAAAAAAGCCTGATGGTAGTTTGTCGGTATTGGTAAAAGGGTGTAGACTTGAAGGTGAGTTAACACCTGAAGAGATTGTCCTATTACCTAAAGCAACGAGTCAATATGGAGGAGAAGGAGATAGTATTGCAAATGCGGATAGTTTATTGCCATCTACTGTTTCTCCTGCACCACATAGTAAAGGTGTGAGCAATGGTGTATTTTTGCCAGGTGTTGATAGTAGTCGTTATGACAAACCGCAACTTGCTAGTAGTATGACAAGTACGGTATATAAATATTTACCAAATACAGAATTTTATACGAAGTTACTCCGTAATTCTGGATTTCCGTACACTATTAGCAATGGAGGTACCAACTTAAAAGTAAGATTCTCTTCTGAAGGTGAAGCGATAACATTCTTAAGACGTTATGACCTTGAACCTGGTAGAGATGTCAAGTAGAAAAGGATATAGATGAAAATCAATACTAGAGCCAGTAAATCTGATAAAAATAGTAGTATAGTTACGAAAATTAATGATTTTGTATCGTTAAATTCATTTGCTCTACTTTTGTTGATGTTGGGTATTTGGTTTCATCAAGTGTATGTGGTTGGTGATACTGTAAAACAACTAGAAGCCAATCAACACAAGATGGTAAAGTATCTTAAAGAGAATGTAGATAAAGTCTATTTTTTAAGTGCTTCAGGTATGGCTATTACTGCGACTAAAAGTGAAGTGAGCTATGCAGATGAACGCTTTAAATCATATATGCTAAATGAGATTGTGACAAAGATGCTAGCAGGTAATATTGTACTTTCTTCTAATTATACAATCACTTATGCCAATTACAATGAATTTGTTACTAAAAATGCTCAAGTGAAAAATTTTTATACACGTTTTGTAAAGCCACATAAAGGTGTGCTAGAGTCTTCTTTACGGTCACTACATAGGGCTGTTGTAGAAGGTAAGTATCCAGAGTATATTAATGTACTTTCTCAAAAATATGTATATTATAAAATAATCCCACCTAGTGAAGAGACAGGTCCCCAAACTAAAATAGATGCTAAAGTAGTACTGACAATACTTGTAAAGTCGTGGATACGTGACTTGAAACGTTGGGATACGAGAAAGATGAAGATTAGTATCCCTTTTTCAGTACGAATTGATGTGGCTAAATATGCAAATATTGGTAATCCCTTTGGGATTCATTTTGAAAAACTTCAAATACCTGCGATACATAAACCAACAGGTAGTCAAATAAGGGATGAAAAGAGATGATGAAAGTTGTTTTTTTATGGAGTCTTATTGTGACATTACAGTATGGGGGTGTCCCTTGTTCTACGAGTATGCAGACACAAGTAGATATTTTGAAACTTGATACTAAAAGTATGATAAGTAGAAAAGAAAATACAATTAAAAAGGAGGTCAATAAGTATGCCAACGCACTTAAAAAGAAGAAAGAAGCAATGGTAAAGTTACTAAAGACAATAAAAAAGATAGAGGCGTTGATGAAAAAAAATCAGCAAGAAAGAAGAAAAATAATCAAGCATTGGGATGATGTGTCAAAATCACATACAATTCTTAATTAATTAAAAAAGGATAAAAATGAAAAAAGTACAAAACTTAATACTTTTGTTAATACTTTTCCTCCCTATATTTGTTATGGGAGATAGTAATACTACACTTGGAGATGGTGTAAAGGTTGTTGCAGAGACAGGTAAACTTATAGGTGTTATGATTGTAGTGGCAGTAGTTGCTGTGTGGACACTGCCTGTTGCATTTGGTGTATTGGTCTATACAGGACAGAAGAAAAAAGCAGAGCAACAACATGAAGAGGTGGGATTAAAAGCAGCAGTTATCTCTTTACTTGCTGTTGTTATTGGAGCTGCAATGTCTTTTTATATAGTTGGTACTGTAGGTAGTTTGGCTATGGATAGTAATGCAACTGAGACTGGATTAAAAGCAGGAAATTCTTATTTCTTGAAACCAATTATTGGTACTGGTGTTGAAGAAATTTTAAAAAACTAATTTTAGAATCTACGCATTTTGCGTAGATGATAAAGTAATTTTAGAATTATAAATATAAAAAAAGGAAGGGTGTGTTTAGCAAATTATCAAACATAATATCTAAAAAAACCAAAACGGATATGCATACAAAAGAACATGAGATAGAAGAATCTATGGAAAAAGGTACTACTACACCTGAAAGATCTAAAAGTTTGAGTAGTACAGACATGGTTTTTGGTGGAGGTCTTTTAGCTATTATAGGTGTAGGTATTTTTATGATTTTGGGTAATAGTCCAGAAACATCCACAGTAGAAGAAAATATAAAAATATCTACAGACCTGCAGAGCCAAGCATCTCCTAAAGAAAATCAACTTAAAAAACCTTGGGAGTATCCAGAAAATGGGACTTTTAAAGAAGAGAAGTCTAGCAATGTCCAAGTGGGAGAAAAGAAGAACACCATTTCTCATGAAACTGAAAACAAAGCTCCTTTTGCAGAGTATGTTAAGCCACAAGTGCTCTCTAGTGAACCTGTGGAAGGTGCTTCTACTGAAGAGCTTATGCCACCACCTGAGAGTTATGAGGATGGATATACAAAAAAAGTAGAAGAAAATCAAACAAAAAAACCAAAGAGCCTTAAAGTAAAAGAGACACTGGTTAAAACAAAACTTCCTTATGAAAATAACATTTCTAAAAAGCAGATCAAGGAGAAAAAAAATGATACATTTGTTTGTAGACTCCTTGAAGCATATAGTGATATGAAAGGTAAAGAGATAGTTTATTATAAAAAAGATATCCATAATCTATCGACATATATACCCATATACAAGTCAAATGATTGGGATCAAAGTGGTGTGATGATAAAAGAGAAGTTTATAGTAACAGCAGTAGATATTGAGCATAAAATGGTTGAAATATCCAAAGATCAATGGATACCTGCATTAGAATTTGCCTCGTGTACTTTAGTG
>JAUTBZ010138730.1:0-13088 GCA_032361785.1 Lepetodrilus galriftensis | reverse complement strand
TGCACATTTTTAATAAATATATTTTAATGATGACGACCTATGTGTTATTCAAATTTAGAAACATCCAAACATCCGCATTTAACTTTGATTAATTTACTCTTAGCGCTACGTAGCCATTCCTACTTTATCGCACATTGATATGATGTAACAGCTTTGACGTGTAGAGGTACTTTTGTATTTAGTTCCGTCTTACTCGATGCCACTCTCTAGCGACTGTTCAAATAACTACTAGTATTATAGGGATGAAGGCTTGCTATAGCGATGGCCATTCATTGCTCAAAGAGTGGCAGGTGTGTTTATGTTTAATTGAGGAAAATCAGTGTCGAATATGACTAATCGGCCAGTACAAACCAATACAACAAAAAGCAAACCAAAAATAATAATTAATAAATACATTAATAAAATACCATTGAGAATAGGTATTAAGAAATACAAAATATTGGTTTTATTTGGTACGATTTGAAGGATTTGAGTAAGTAGTATAAAATACCTTTATTGTCACTTAATTCACAATGCTTCAAATCGTCATGATGTTAGTAAACGACAAAAAATAATGTCCTCGATTTTAGTTTATTTTAGTTTTGAATTTGGATTTAGAGACGCGTTCAAGATGATTTCACTTATACTACGGCTTTCCAGTTTAGAGCAGGGGAAAACCTGCAATATCCGTAGTGCTTAGAAATGTGCAGTAAACCTGCGAGCACCAGCTGGTACTCTCAGATCTTCTATTTTAGATATTAAGTGTACAGCAGGGGAAGAAAAAAAATCAAGCTATATATAGGATATCTCCACCGGTGATGCACATATTAAATGAATGATGATAGGTTAGAACTTCAGGCACGAGTTCACCACAATTAAGAAATTATCTGCTTTTACACCGTACCGTCATAGTATTTATTAAGTGGTTGATAAACCATTACTTCACAAACGAGATTAACGTCGAATCTAATTTATTGTTGCAGATTCGTGCCGAAAGGTACAAGCTAGGACACTTGATATCACATAATTCATTTAATATAATATCCATATTCAGTTAGCTTTGCTAGAAAAATAATCATTTCGGACATATTCCACTAAGGATGTTATAATGTTGTTCATATAAACGTGAGCTGTTTAATCATTGAACTTTTAGTTTCTTATATGTTCCTTTCATTTTGTTCTTTGTCTCGTTATTAATAACAATATCATTGGAAGAATAATATAATATAATTGTCAAATGATATTTGTAAAACCGTATCTAACCTTTACAAGAAATAATAATTGGACAATACTTTTCAAAATACTTTGATAAAGTACATCGTCATGAATAATATTAAACAAAACAAATACATTTTTATATGTTTTAATTTAAGTTATTAACATTTGGACCATGGTGTTAAATGTTCTTTGATCTTTAAAAAAAAATGGTATTAAGTACATAAGAATTATAATTTTCCAAAGAATAAACTTTTATTAAATATCATAGTTTCGTTCTGGGGGTCATTCTTGCTGTTTCAAATACAAGAACGAGCAGAGCTGTGAATATTACACGAGAATAGGTTTAATATGAACTTTGTTCTATACACTGTCCCTACCATAACAACCATCATGACATTTGACAGTTCTGACTTCAAAGTTTATATGCACACGGAGATGCGACAACGCCGTTCAGCGCCAGATTTGACAAACCGAAATAGAAACCCGAATTGCTTTTATAGGAATACTAACACCAATTCCGCGGTTCTTCCGACGGATTCGACGGCTTTGGTATTGCAATTAAACAGTCTGATAGCCTGTAGCAATGACACAATTATAATGAACTTTTACCTGAAGTATACTCATATAATAATTCGTGCAACGTTCAAGGACACCGCGCCCTGAGATTACGAACCTTTTCTGAGTACGATGTCATATTCAAGTTGTGTTCATAAAAAGTCATGTAAAGTTTGAGCTTGCGCATGCAACCGTACTCAGAAAAGTTTCGTAATCTCGGAGCGTCCTTGAATTTTACACGACTCATTATATAATTATATTTCAGGTAAAAGTCCATTAATAATTGTATCTCAGGACCAGTTTCTTTTAACAAGACGTGTTCTTAAGTATAGATGAGGTTTCTCAACATAATGATAGAAACACGTAATTATACACACGCAATTATACACACTTTTATTGGTGCAGATTAAATCATTATATTTAGTTTTCTTTGTTTCATCACTTACCATTCTGATCAAAAAGATGTACAAGCTTGTCCCTGACGTCAGTTTCCCCTCGTTTGCCCCATGACGCAAATCCGTTGTCCCATCCGGCTCTCTTGCCCCACGTTGAAAGTCCGTTCCACTTCTTGTCCGGTTTCGTCTCCTGTTCGTGATCTGCTCGCTTGCCCCACGTGTTCATAGCATGCCAGTTCCTTTTGCCCCAAGTGATAAACTGGTTCCAGTTCCGCTTCTGTTCTTCTGGGGTTGCGTCCCTTTTGCCCCATGATGTGAAAGCTGATCCCGATCCCCAGCGTTTGCCCCATGCAGGGAATTCAGAAGACGCCCACCTTTTTCCCCAAGTCCCAAAATTGCCCCACCTTTTGCCCCAGCTATGGAAATTGGCCCACTTTCGTTTGTCCTCCGCACTTAGTCTAGTGTCCCCATTTGGTCCCTGTTCTTCCTCACTTAGTGATGCTTTGGCCCCATCCACCAAGGATGCGCCTTCAGATAGAGATACATGTAGCGTTGCGAGAGTCGACAAAATAAGGCAGATAATACTCTTTAAATCCATGGACACGTGTGTTCTGAAAGAGAGAAACCGGAATTAGTCACGAAAAATGGCGAGAGAGGTGTGGATACGTTGGGATGGTAACCTGAAGGCATATATTTTGTAAACGTTTTTACGAACAGTTCTAAACGATTCTTTCTCCTTTTTTTTCTTTCTTATATTTTTGTTATTAAGATGCCAGAATAAACGAGTCTTATAGTTTAGCTACGAACTGTTCTTATGTTAAGAAGTTCGTAAGAGAGCTTCGATAAAATAGTCCTACTGAAGGCTTTCTTAACTTTCTTAAGTTCGTATGACAATCTTAAAGATTCTTATAGTATGGCTACAAAGCGGTCTTGGGCTAAGAAGTTCGTAAGAACGTTTCAAGAATAGGACCCTTGACGGCATATTCTTCAAACGTTCGTACGACCATCTTAAAGTTTCATGTGGTTGGGCTATTAAATGTACACACGTTCAGCGGCTAAGAAAATCGTAACAACGTTTGTTACGATCGTCTTTGAGTACAATGTACTATAATTCATGTACAATTCGAGGTTTTGTTCACAAATCGCCATATAAAATATGGGCTTGAGCATGCACCTGTTACTAAATGTCCCTCACAGAGGCCCGATGTTACGAATCGTCTTTGAGTACTATAATTCATGTACAACTCGAGGTTTTGTTCACAAATCGCCATATAAAATCTGGGCTTCAGCATGCACCTGTTACTAAATGGTGTAACTCTATGGTAACCTAGATCTAACATTGCCAATGATACTACTACACCAACAACTGATTGGGAACGTAAGCGTTTTAGCTTGCAGATGCTGTAAGACAATAAATGATTATTACGAGACGTTTAAGACTGTTCCGAATGGATATGGACGGACATAAGCATTGTGATGAAGATAGTCAAGTCAAGCTGAACTGGTAAAGCCCACTGTAATGAAACTTCCACATATTAATACACGAACAAAGAAACCTTCTACACCAATTTGTTGTAGGTTACGTCAAATTTGGGGTTAATCTGACTGGATTATATTCCACTATCAGGAACGTCATATTAACAACACAAACTAAATATGTTAGGTCTAGCACAAATATATTACGAATACACGGGAAATATATTTATGTTCCAAAAGACAGCACTATATTAATTGCATTTTTTTTTCTGATTCTGTAAAATACATTAACCCTCATACTAGTGCACTGTATATGTTACGTTAAAGGGCAATTCTATCATTAACTCACTATCTATTTTTATTAATATACCGGTACATGTAACGTAATTATAGCAGGTCATAAGGTGCTTTCAACGTGTTTTAACAGTCTTAGAAAAAGTAAGTTTGTTTTTAAAAAATAAACGATAATAGAAAAAAGTTTATTGACTGATTATTGACTGGAAATAAGAAAGCACACATTTAGTTGTTTGTATGTTGTTTCGCCTATTTTGGCCTTTGAGAAATAGGTAACGCATGATCATGAATGTACTACACTAATGGAAAACAAGGAAAACAAGAAAATAAGAAAACAAGAAAACAATAGATGCGCATGAAATCTAATAATACAGGTCATCATTCACAAGGAAGAGCTTATTATAAACTAGACATATAACGTAAAATGCATTACAATATCTAACCGTTTACTCGATGGTAATAGACACGTATGACTCCTATCTAACAGGTTTTCTTGATCTAGATTCAACGGATTCATCCGGTTCTCAAAACCAACCAATTCTTTATAAATGAGCATCATATATCACACGCAATAGTTCATACATACACTATTGTGCATAACGTAAATTACACTACGGTATCTAACCTGATTACTGGATGGTACGTTCACAATCAGCTTGCGACACAGACAGCTTTGCGGTTAAGATGGAGATAAGAAATGAAGCATGCAACCTGGCTTGATGTGAGGGGGGAGGGGGTGGTATAGCTATAGTCACCAGGGTCTGGAGTAGTTGACGTCAACGCCCTAGAGACGGGCCGGGGTGAAAGGGTCCCGTTGTACGAATGTCTCTTGGGCTGATGCATTTTTAACTGGCACGAGACAAAGATTTCTCTGATTAACGAAATGCTTCTTAATTACGAGGGCGTCCCTGTGGTGGGTATGCTTTACCACTGCACGCGGAAGTATCAATAACTATAGCATGTGAGTTAATTCGGAATATATACCTCAAGCTTGGCCACGAAGGTTGACTTTGTGAACGTAGTTTAACTTAGAACATTGATAGATGCCTGGTTGTACAACCCGTAGGTTTTGTGACTGCGATACGAACTATTTTCCTAAATGGATGAATGTACAATTAACCTAGGCGTAGACAGTTTACATTCACAATTCCATGTAATCTCCTCCAGGGTACCCATTCACAGCTGGGTAGACTGCAGTCAGTGTGGATCTAAGCAGAGTGCACTCAAGAGTTCTGCACTCTACCATGAGCTAAGCTCGAACCGGGAACTTCCGGCTTATGATCCAGACTCGCTACCTCTTTAGATCACCGCGCTCCAACGGGCTATTTAATGCCCTACTAGGTAAATTGTAACATGTATCTTTGGACGTTTTAATAAATTATTATTTCTCCTTCTTCTATGTAAATCGTTAACCATTTACGGTGATCCTGCGCAGTCCGTTCTGCGTTGGGAACCGCTCAGATGGCGGTGTTCAGTAGTTTATGACATACATACATCTGTAATGCTTTCATTGAGGAAATCGATGAAGCTCTGGTCTACTGAATGAAGGGCAGGGGCTCTTTTATAAATCCCATTGACAGATGCTGCGCTCGACATTAAACGGGTTTTATTAATGTAACGCCATTACCCCTAGAGGGGCTATTTAATTCATGGTTTTTCTGAATAGAACCTTTGTAGAAGATCGTACTGCGGAACCTAAAGTTCTTAATTAGAATCCGCTGGTAGTGCTTCCCATGCACTATAAAAACTACGGTAAGTTCGTTTGTAGAGAGTCGCAGTTGATTTAGACCTAACGTTCAGAATTAGAATTTCCCACAGTGAGAAATATTGTGTGATCTAGATCTTGCACGAAGTTGGCAGCTGAGAAAATGAGGATGTTTATACGTAACATATGGAGCCTAATATATATTATCAGCATTGGATACCACACTAGCAGCTATTCCATGTTCCTAGTAGTCCCTGTATAATACAATCTGAAATAGTATGTTTACCTGGAATTAACCATTAATAATAAAAGTATACATCAAATTTCACTGGCCTTAGCTATGAGAAAATCTGAAACTTTCAATTTCTAAAATAAATGCTGAAACATTTAATTTCTCTAGTATTTACTATAATATAATCTGAAACATTTAATTTCCCTCGTATTCCCTATTATAAAAGCTGAAATATTTACATTTCCCCGGTATTCCCTATGACAGAATTTGAAACATTAACCTATGATAAAATCTGAAACATTATCTTTCCCTAGCATTCAATATAATATACTCTGAAACATTACATTTCAATAGCATTCCATATAAGAAAAACTGAAACAATATACTCCCTATATTCACCCATAGTATAATAACAATAATAAAAACACACTAACTATCCTTATTTAACTTGTTCCACCAAAAACAAAACATAATGCATTTTATATTTTGGCTGAATAAATGAATGACTTAACTGTGAGCCGGTAATAAAACGTTTCCTGTTATTGTCTGTTCCTGCAGATAGGCTTCGATTCTTCAGATGCCACGAGAGATATGGAGAAACTCTACGAGTTAGGGAGTTTTAGAAAGGTCACGCAACTTGACAGTCATTGACCTTGGCATAGCACGATGCCTTCCTAATGTACTGTTGGAGCCTAACCACATTTAATTGTGTTTTCTCTCTAGAATAGTGTTCACCACAGCAATTGCAACAGCATTAGGTGAATATCGTTGTCAGGAGCGTATTTTCAATGGTCAAAGATTATATGGTTATTGGACAATATAATATTTTATAGCGAATCGGATATTTGAATCATAGTGAAGAGTTACCTGCCTTCGTAACTAAGACCGGAAATATGACTTACTAAGTTACTAGTACATTTAACACTTTCCCTGCTGGATTAGGCACATACAAAGCTCTTTTGGGCATCTCCGGTTGTCTTAATTAGAAGGTTAATTAGATTTAAACGAAATTGTCAGGTACTAGTATTTATATAAATGTTCCATAAGTACTTCCTTATCTGAGCCAAGGTCAATTGTGAATGCATTAAACGCGGGAATCCTGAGTTCTTTAAAGGTAAATATTTGCAATGCTCTTAACCTACGTCGCCTAATTGTTTGTTTTGCACTACAAAATCAATCAGGGCAACGAATGAAATATTTAAATATTACAATCGAATATTCCTAACCGGAGCCTTAACGTAAACCACATATAACTCAGGTGTTATCAAGGACGAAGCTATTGGACATATCATTAGATATTTATTTCTTATCGTGTAATTCACAATGTAGAGTTCTTAGAGCTTGTGATCTCCAATTATAACGTGCCGAATATAATATTCATTTGCTTTTATAATCAATATTTACCAACACCAATAAAACATGACTGTTGCTAACATCACACTATATGCAATACACCAAATATATATTAGATCTAAAAGTTGCTATACGTGTTTATTTCCCCAGATCCAAGAACACTAGACTGTTCAGTGAAAGGACATCTACACCAACTACCGGTAAATTCAATAAACGAGTGTCACTTGATTTTTCTTCGTGGTTTAAATATAATTACGTAGAATTTATTGTCCAATAAACAAACATCTCTAAGTGAAAAAGACCAAATAACAACGTTTGGTATTTTGGGGAGTCTAACTTAGTCTAGCGGCGTCACTATTTACGGAGCAACCGGTTTCTTTGGGTGTTATCGTGTTAGATGTCTTGGCTTCGGAAACGTGATTGTTTTAAAGCCGTGTATGTAAAATTAATGATCGTTTGTCATTGTTTTAATGTTATTGGCTACAGTTGTTTGCGATGATTGTAAAATCTGATTGCGGATTTTATGGACCAGAATAGCGTTACTGTCTGGTCGGACTCAAGGGGAGATAAGCTTCCGTGATGTTCTGGTATAGACAGACTTTTAGTTTAAAGGCATACAATCACGATTTATTGAAATAATGTACATTTCATTTGCCTACACAAGTATATTGGGTAACAGGCTACATGTTCCACATGTCCTATATCGAGAGAAAAAATATATGAAAAAGAAAGGTATTGGAAATCAATGGGACATGCGGGAAATATAACTTGTTGACCAATATACTTGTGTAGATAAATCAAATGTAATACGTATTGGTAAATCAATACATGTATATTCTGACTACGATGAATGGTCGCATTTGTAACTATTGTTTCTCAAATTTCAACCCATTATTAAAAGTACCCAGCTATTAGATACAACATTTCCTTTCCAAATAAATTTCAAACATTGATTATTTATTAATACCAACTCATGAATGGGCCTCTAAAATAGCGTAGACAGTAGTACACTGTTGGGAATACAATAGATAAGAAGGCTATTACGCGAAAATATGCATTCATTACGCGCAGCAATTTTGACCAATCAGTAACGGCTATATGATTACGTGCAACAATTTTGACCAATCAGTAAAAGCTATATGATTGCGTGCAGAGTCACTCATTAAGCGTATAGTAACGTAAAGAGGATCAATATATCTTCACATTGAGGGCTGCCATACGAGTTTCATCCAACTATTCTCTTGATTACGGATTAAATGGTCCCAGAATAGGAAGGACAACTTAAAGAGTCGAGTTTAATTGATATCCGACGTAAACAATTTTCGGCGGAAATGGAAATTTCTTCAAAAGTAACGTGATATGGCAAGATCAAATTTAATGCATTCTAGACTTAGAATCTTAATGAAATGCCACTAGGCTATCGACTTGTACTAATTCAGGAGGTTTTCTCACGACCTGTTTATTATAGCACAAAAGTGGGACAATGACCCATGGGTGACGCTATGCACTTATCTACCTACACAGGAAAACACAATAATTACCTATATCCCCAACCATATATTTATCCATGATATAATAAAAATATTACGATAATTTCACCGGTAGTAGATAGTCAATACAAGAGTGTCTATTGTGACTGTTAATTACTTGTATAATACGACTTCGACAACATAGCAAGATCATAACTATACAGTATGGATTAACGGCTACAAACGGGGCCATTACAAATTCTGACACACCAACTATCCTTCCCTAAATAAATAATACTTTATATTAGACTTTTTACTAATCTAGAAAGCTCTAGGTTTTCGTAATCAATTACACATACGATTTGACATAGGTGAACACCATTCTGACACTGACGTCAGAATCTGCGCGAATTCCCAGCAGATGTCCCGGAAACATTTGTGTTCATAATAAAATGTCTGTCCACTGCCGATAAAAAGCACACATTGTTATCATTATTTCAAATAGCTTCAAATTTATTATGGCAGATTGTAAACATGACTCCCCTAGTTAGTACTAGCATGCAGAAAAACATGTTATATTTATATATATAACATTACATGCAAATATTATCTTTTCACTTTAAAGTTCAACAAATCTCTGCTTTCGGCGCATTAGAAAGTACTTTAATAATAAAACTTACTAAAATGGAATTTGAAACCAATACAGGAAACTTGGGCATGCACATATTGATCATGAACAGTTAAGCTGGCCAAGTCTATCTAGCCACCGCCGTACTTTCGGTTACCTTTCCTATTCCCTGATAATAACCGGTTAATAACCGGTTAATGTTACACAACACGCCTGGGGGAGAAGTTTGCCGACGGAATTGGAGCTCTTCCTGGTAGAAATCGGAGCGGGGCCCGTTTCCGGTTTGACATACAGATGTATCTGTTTACAGGAGGTGTATGGCAAATGTCTTAAACGGGAGAGAACGGTATGTATATTAGGAATAGCATTCTTTACTTCGTTGTTTAGTGGAATTGGGGTTTAAACTTGCGTTCAGGATTCATTGACTTATATTACTGCTTGTTCTAAGTCACGTTGTGAATACATCTTTTGCTTTATTGAATATTGAAAAATGTTCGTGGTGACGCATAACAGTGTCAGCTACTGAAACGCGGCACGATGCCGGACACCGTATAGGTAATTTCGATCGTTTGCGAAGTTGTAGATTACGGCCGTAAGTTATCTATTAGGAACGTAAGGCGTCGATCACGACCGTAAATGGTCCACCACGAACGTAAGATGTCGTTCACGGCTGTAAGTTGTCGAGCACGACCGTAAGAAGTCGATCACGACCGTAAGTTGTTAATTACGACCGTAATATGTCAATCGCGGTCGTAAGTTGTCGACCACGGCCATAAGTCGTCGATTACGACTGTAAGTTGTCGATCACAGCCGATTACCACGCGTTAACATTGTCATGTATAAAGACTCGAGATGAAGATGCTCCTTCCAGAAGCAGCAAAGTTGTCGATCACGACCGTAAGTCGTCGATTACGACCGGAAGTTGTCCATCACGGCGGATTGCCACGCGTTAACGTTTACAAGGACTCGAGATGAAGATGCTCCTTCAAGAACGTGTCATGTCGACGTCTCATTCGGACAACCTGAGCCATCCATCAAGGTCAAGACAAGACCACGGTTAACACCGAATGGACTAATTTAGGGTAGTCTCGGCGCAGCAGCCGACCATCCCTGTTTCAATCCACGAATCTACAGATAATGCCATTTGACAGCCAACATGACCAGGATCGCATTGACGTTGATACAGGAGAGAAACCACTGTCTGTCTTTTTCGCGTCGCGATCGCTCGATAATCATAGACAAAATTGACCACAGCTTACTGTCGCGAAGAGCTTCCGTTGTGCGCGGATTATAGGGTGCTAGCTTGCATTACCCCGGTGCCCTAGGATATACTCCGCCCCCCTGTGAAAGGGATGGGAGAGGGGGGGAAAGGGGGTGAATTTCAGACCTATCATCAAGATTTAACCAAAGTAGGACGCCAGCTTCTAGCCACGAGAGAGTCGGTAAGTGCTATGATCAATTCCTACTACATGCGTGATGAGAGCTGATCCTTCCTAGACCTTAGGGCTCAAACATCCTCATTTACGAATAAAGCGAGCTTTGAGAGCAAATCAATTTGTTGAAATTGTAATTCTCCCGCCATAAATCGTCTCTCTTCAGAGGGCGGAGATTCCTAGATGCGAGATGTATGCATGGGCGTCTTCGCAGAGTGACGTCGGTCGATTAAATCGATACCTCCTCTATTTGCGATCGATATTAATCGATGCTGTCCTGCGTTTCTCGCCCTGTGATATCGGGCCGTCCTCGTCGCTGATTGGCTGAGGAGGAGATCTCCCTCGCGTCGCGGACGCACTTCTCCCGAGATTCCACGCAGTGATGGATTTAAACAATATGTTGTATATTCATTTGCGGTTGTCACGATTCAATACAGTCACCAGGGGAGGACGATTTACACTAGTTAATTGCTAACTAGACACAATAAAACCAGTTTCATGAGCAGATTGTAACCTAATGTGTCATTTATGCCTGGTAGTTGGGAATTAATCGTCGTGAATTCTATTCCGAGACACTAATAGTTCTGACACTTTGTATAAATGAGACATTTCTACGAGGACGTATGTATGCATTATGACAGATTCTAAAAAAATACACCGCTTGAGAAAAAACGTACTCGTGTCATCAATTTTCAGTTCTTCTAATAAAATCATGCATCACGTCAAAGATAATAACGCACCGTGTGTATCAGTGTCTCTTATATATCACAAACTGAACCGTTTCATCGTTAGGATCCTGTCAATTTCTGAAATAGGCGTAAATATATCGCTCGTTGTATAGTACATTCGATATTTCATCACGTCGGATACGCAGTAATTATGGTCGGCTGATTTCGTCTAAAGTTGGAAATATTCAAAAATATATCAGAAAGATTTCGTTAGCAATTATGGGTTTTCAGGAGGGCTTATTTCGATATTCCAACTGTCTGGCTATGATTATATTAAGATATCGTATCATATGGAGGATCAATGCTCCTTATGAACAATACGTGTGTACAGCTGGTTATTATTTGATTATATGTGTTTGATGGACTCATGAAGATTGCAGTTATGCTGAAGACGCTACACGTAAAGTATGAAATACGTAGACCTAGTTGTTTCATACCAAAACTTCTGTATACTATATTTATACTTTTATATACAGATTGAATTATATCGTTGTTTTTTATATAAATGAAACCACTGCAATATCCTGGGATTCGAGCCCGAGTCCAACGCTCTACCGACTGAGCCAAATGGGTACGTAACCCCGCTGGTGGAGACCAGTAGGAGCATCTTATATCACCACCGGCTACATAAACTGAAATTGTGGAGACTAATATGCATCGGCTGTGCGAAAAGGTAGGTCTCAATGTCATCAATTAAATTCATCGCATATAAAACTTTCCGTTGCTCAGAACAGTTGGGGTAGCTACAATCGAACGTAAATCCAAATGTTAAGGACGCGCTACACCTGTAAGTCCATTGTAAATGTGTTTCGTGTAATGGTTCGATTGATTGAAAACATTAATTTAATCAATCAAACCATTGCATGAAACACATTTATCTCTACCATACTTGAACATTCCGTTAGCTAAAAGTATTGTAGCGATAACATTGATTCCTGTAAAAAGATTAAATGTTACATACATTATACTGACTTGGTTTGAGGTTTTACTCAAGACACAGCACTGAGTAATGGAAGAAATGTCAGCTTAGCAACATCTCAAACAAGTTTGTGACTAGAAATCTGGACCTGGGCATGGTTTCTCGAAGCTCTCTTAACCGCTAAGGGTCCATATCACTCTCTTTGCCGATAGCTAACACATTGCTAAGAGAGAGCTATGGTCCCTTCGCGGCTAAGAGAGCTTCGAGAAACGATACCCTGAGTAACGTGACCTAAAAGTGTGGGCCATCTGCCATTCTAACCCTAACTATAGCAATTACATCAACTCATAGTCGTGTTAAATAATGAAACCACTGATGTTATGGACTTGTATCCAATTTCCGTCGTGAATGTCAAAATCTACTCACACTCCGATACCCTGCTATACAATAGACGTTTGTAACAATGCTATATCCGGATGTTTGTCAACGTCAAGTAGCACGACACATTTCACGGTAATATTGCTATGCTTGCCTATGTAGTGAGAATTGTCGCAGTCGATAGGTAAGTAAACACGTTAGGCTAAATCTCATATAAGAATTATGTTTGTTGATCTGGGTATCGTTTCTCGAAGCTCTCTTAGCCGCTAAGGGACCATAGCACTCTCTTAGCACTGTATTAGCTATCGGCAAAGAGAGTGCTATGG
>JAUTBZ010138719.1:0-12808 GCA_032361785.1 Lepetodrilus galriftensis | reverse complement strand
GGGTGGGGGTGAAAGGGGAGGGGGGGTGATAGGAATGGAGAGATTACATACCCCAACACAGGGCAGTTTGGTTATCATCTCTTCAAATGTGCCACTTGCCATTTTCATAACAATAATAGACATATGGCAACGATTGCATCATGGTGTTCAGGACATTTTCAGATGTTGTGGATGAATCGTACCAGATTAAGCCACTTACTGCTGACAACATGAACACCAATGGCCAAGATGTGGTGAAATTTGTCAGAATTTCAGGGATATTAAAAGCTATTTAGGTAAACCCGCAAAACATTGATTTTATCGTCCTATGGCCAGACAGACTGATTAGAAGAAGCCACAGTTTGTGGCAAGTGTAATACCATGATGTAAAATTGCTTCACATCCAGAGGATAAGTCTGAAAGTCAGTTTGACAGGCTTTTCATTGATTTTATGTTATTGTGTAATGTGCACTTCACTCTAAAATATCAGCAGGTTCATTTCAGCTTGGTAAATAGCAAAGCTGTCTGCGAGAGTTACAATCTATCACGAAGAATACGCTCAACCGAATAATGGTGGAGATCCTGAGACGGTGCCCCATTGACTGAGACGGTGCCCCATTGACTGAGACGGTGCCCCATTGACGTACAAGGAAAGGTGTGGTTACAGTTTATCTTGTAGCTGAAGTACGTAGTCAACACGGCATTTAATCACTTCTAGAAGCTGAAATGAAATAGCGGAACTTTGTTGATTGATATTCCCTTAAAATCAAAGATAGCATTTAGCTAAAGAACAATAACAGCTTAAAGTATACTAATAGTCTGAAGCATAACAGTAGGCTAGAGAACAGCAATAGGAAGTAAAAGCATATTCATGTAACACATGTTGGACATGAGATGCCGTGTAGGACATGTGTTTTTAGAGATTAATGAAAGTTGATATATGGAGTTGAAATATCATTAAAAAAAAATGATCTTAATAATTTACTACAATTATTTTCTTGTTGGAGACGTGCAGAAACAGATTCGGTACTGTTGGAATCCATGGCAAAGAAAACTTTCCGGCAATGATTTCACTTGAACAGGAAACAACTAGGTAATGCTGCGGCTTAGGTAACCATCAATGTGAATGCCAAGCTAAAACTGTCTCAATTATGAAAGACATCTAGATCCGTGGAACATGATTACGGTCTGTTGTGCGTCACTCCACCGACTTGCGAAATTGTTGACACTTGTGCAACTTTGCTTTAGTGAAGAAGACCAAAATAAATTTTTTAATGGATACAATTATCTAGAATAAAAAGTATGAATTGAAAGGTATTATTTAATTTTGCTAGATGTATTGACCAGGAAGTTATTGAACATTGCCATCTTTGTGTCATTACCAGGGGGTTTCCAGTTCATATTGCACAGTATTATCAATGCTTTGCCAGCTTATTCGGTTTTGAGAAAATGGCGATTGAAGTTTTGCATATCCTTATTTATAAAAGGTAGTGATTTACAACTGTCGTATTTTACAAATACATGGATTACTCCATACATAACTTGTACTAACACAAAATAATAAATAAATCTTGTTAGTTTTCGTAAAAATGCATATTTTTGTTAGGAGATTGAAACACTAACATTTGAGTATCGTAGTGTTCTATGGTCATAACTCTTTATTAATCACATCATTTTTAATAGCATTTGGAGATAGAACAGTCTGGCCTCGAGATTACGAAACTTTTCTGAGTACGATTTTGTACTCAACTCAGAATTTTGTTCATAAAACATCATGTGACGTCATAGTCTTAGTACGTTTTTGTGCTCAGAAAGTTTCGTAATCTCGGGGCCTGGTATGAAGTTGTATCATGTCAGATTGTTCTATCCCATATTATAGATTGTGAAGTTAGAACATAGTTATTCACCGAAAACTCCTTTATCTTGCTATTTTGAGGAAAAAACTTCACAAGAAGATGGAGCACAGGCCTTCATTTAGCCGTGTAACATTAGCTCAATTTTATTTTTTATTTGGACTCTGATTCTCAGGCGACATGTGGCTCAAAATGGCAGCAATATTAAGCACTCAACCATTCAAATGTGTATCTGTGTAAATTAATTAAAAATATACCAAAAGCGTGTACCGTGATGGTGTGGAAGGTATGGAAAGTGAGCCTGTCGGTGAGCTGCTACAAACCTAGGACACATTTGTAAAACAGGCACCTTTTTTCATCGTCTGGAGAATAGTGAACGTCATGAGCTAATGGTGGGATTGATAACTGAATGTGGCTCTTCTTTCAAAATAGCATGTACACCTTTTTTTAACCGGCCTTGTAGCATGTCAGACCAGGAAATCCATCATTTTGCTAATAATGCTATCAGATGCCGGTCTTATCAGTTTTAATTTTCCAAAATGGTTAAGAACAGAATCAATATGATGCACACGTACAGCTGCTGGTTGAAGACAGTTGAAGATCAATATTGAATGAAGTAAACTAAAGGTATTAGTGTGATCCTACGATGGCTGAGAGCTCAATCTGACGGCAGTCACTGTAGGAGACGGACTGTCTTGAAACAGGAGTGTTTCTAAGTATCTGTATCCCTATTTTACTCTGGAATTTCTTGAACTGAATCCATTTAAGAGCATAGTAAATGTCAAACATCATTGTAAAAGAGACTAAGTAGATAATGTAATGGGTCCTAAAATATCACTAAACAATACTACAACAGACTGGATCTATCATTTGTCTGGTAGTTTTTCATGATGAACAACAGGTAGTCTTGCAGTGACATGAGTCTACTATATGGCTACTAAATAAGAAATTAAATTGTATAATGTTCAGCTAATTACACAATTCTAGTTCCTATAATACATGTAGTACATTGCCTGCTGGATGCTAGTCAGTACAACACTACCTACTCTTCACATAGTACAACACTACCTACTCTTCAGATAGTACAACACTACCTACTCTTCACATAGTACAACACTACCTACTCTTCAGATATTATAACACTACCTACTCTTCAGATAGTACAACACCACCTACTCTTCAGATAGAATAACACTACCTACTCTTCAGATAGTATAACACTACCTACTCTTCAGATAGTACAACACTACCTACTCTTCAGATAGCATAACACTACCTACTCTTCAGATAGTACAACACTACCTATTCTTCAGATAGCATAACATCACCTAATCTTCAGATAGTATAACACCACCTAATCTTCAGATAGCATAACACTACCTACTCTTCAGATAGTACAACACTACCTGCTCTTCAGATAGTATAACGCTACCTGCTCTTCAGATAGTACAACACTACCTGCTCTTCAGATAGTATAACACCACCTACTCTTCAGATAGCATAACGCTACATACTCTTCAGATAGTACAACACTACCTACTATTCAGCTGCTAGTTATAGTTGTTGGCAGTTGGTCAGAAAGGTCATATATTAGGCTTATGTAAAGTTTTTGAATAACTTGGTCTAGATGGGTGCTGGAAAGTCAAGGCTATAGACATAACAGTCCATTGGTTGATCAGCATCAAGGTATGCACATTGTCCACCTTCATGAACAGTTAAAAGGTCAGAGTTCCTCAGCAATTCAATGCAGAGAAGAACCCAATATAGTAAAAAACATGGATAATTCCATTAGTACATCATCTTCTATCTGTGTTGTAAAGTGTGAGTTAATTAAATGGCACGGGACTGGGGAAATATGTAAGTGAAAGCTTGAAAGTGAAAATTGGCATCGATTGCTTCATAAGAGAGGAGGTTGCATAGTAGACGATTCAGAGACGTGTTCAAATATCAGGAATAAAATTGGCTTTTGACCCGATTTAAAAAAAAAAAGGACATGGTTTATTCATGCTGATCTCACAGACCTCTATTTCAACGGTGGGACATACCTGCCAGAATACAATAGATATACATATCACTATCATCAACAATATTATTATTATTGTCATTATCATTATAGTATCACAACCATCACTGCCATCACAATTGTCATCATCATTGTAATCACCATCATTCACCATCATTCACCATCATTCATCATCACTCGCCATCATTCACCATCATCATTGCCATCAGAATATAATTAATTCAAAGTACATATCTACATGTACCTACTTTGATTGAATTAATGCTTTATGTCACTGCAGGAATATTTCACCCACATTTAACTAATCCAGTTTTATCTATATTCCACATTTAACTAATCTAGTCGTATATATATTCAATAGAATTACCACGATTACTGACTGTTCTTGGAAATAAAATTTGATCTATGTATAAATTTTCATTTATGGATCATGTTAATACATGTATAACGAACCATATTAATAATGGATATGACCAACCATAGATAGGATATGTGTATGCCCATCATTGAGTAAACTATGTTGAGCTACTTTGTTTGTGGTTTTACCAGACTTTCAACAGTATTTCAGCAACATTTGCAGTTTCCTTCATCATGGAGAATATAAGAAAAGGGCAATATTAATGCAATAAACCTTTTAAAATGGATTTTATATCAACTTCTTTTAGATAATCTTTTTATAATGGAAAGAGTAACAGATCCTTTAAGTGGATATTTTCAATGATAAATTGGTATCAAATTCTACAAATATACATCAGCTTATAAATAAAATGTAGCCTACTGAAAAATCATCGTTCATCATGGTAACTAGTATTGTCAAAAATTCCCAAAGTGGGTTCATATTCCAGTCTTATCGCTATCAATTCCAGCTTTTTAAATTTCCTTTTACAGTATATATTGGAACAATTGGAACGTAATACCTGCAACAATTATCACTAATGGCACGTGAAGTACGTGAAGTACGAATGTTCTGGCCATTCTCCCAAGATGCCAAAGAAGACTCTGTCAGACAAGGTCAAAACTTTGAATATTGTAAGATCGCATTCAGTAGGGTTGGCTGACTTATTTGCACGTTGTTAAATTTGACTAGAGAGCAGACTCTCTTGAGGTTCTCAATGATTCAATATAGTAGATATTGACTGAGGGGAAAAATACGATCACAGACATTCCCAAGTGATGACTACATGGTCAGAATACAGAACTTCTCTAGGTTGAAGACGACTTCTTGGCTTGATCTGAATATGAGGTATATGTATGTATGACTTGCTATGTGTGTGTATACTGACTTCCTACATGTATAAGTATAAGTTGACATGCTATTAGTGTATATATATTAAATGAAATAAGAGAAGGATTAAGAGAAATGTTACATATAGAAGATATTACAGTATCCACTATTTAGCGTACTGCAATGACCCACTACAGTATGTTTTCAAAGAAACACAAAAATATTGAAAAACAAATCATGAAAAGCTGTTTATATAAATGCAACATTGTAAAAAGAAATTATTGAAATTCTATCTAAATGTATAGAATAAAACAATTGTGTGACCTTTCAACTCCAGCATTAACTTTGTCATCCAATGAAAAGCTGTCTAGCTGGCTTCTACTGTGGCAATGTAGGTCACATCTACCAAGCAATCTTCTTACCACAATCTAATCTCGTGTGGCAAATTTAATTTAAATTGGATGACAACATTTTCAGTTTTCCCACGAAAGCTTCCAACAAACACAAACTAAGTTGAATTCTGGTGCTAGACTCTCATTCAAAATACATTTGTACCAGTCGACTGTTTTCCTAGTAATGTATTCCTGCTTTCCCAGAGGTATTGATGGTATTAATTGAACATTACACAACAACACCAGCATTCAAAAAGTTGCACTAGACTAGCACTATACAGAAAACTTGTGTCTTAATCATGTCCATATTTAAAAAAGAATCGATATATTTCTTTTTGTCAACAATTAACTACTAATGATTAGCATGCCAACAAGCACATCACAGAGAGAAATTGAGTGTCTTACTTACACACTGAAACAGGCATTTGATGTACGGTTTGGAGTGACATATTTTTTATTTCTTGCTGTTCTGTTCCATCATCTTCACCTACAATAGCAAAAGTAAAATAAGAAGAAAAAATACGGGATCAGTCAGACTTGTTTTGATGTCATAAATTATTTTCGGGTATAATCTCTTGTCGTTTGGATATTGGATAATACGGAACATTACGGGGAATTCAATTAAGGAATGGAGATGCTTAGTAAGTTACGTGGATATACAGTCGGTGTGGATTGAGAACGGCCGGCACGAAGAACCTCAATCTGTTTGTAGTCTGGAAGCCATTCATTCACTGATTTCAATCTTCGTCCAGCAAAAATGGATTATAGGCGATTCTTAAGCCACAGGCACAGCTACATTTCCTTTAATATGAGCGATATTGATAAATCTTTAACAACATTTTTGTGATGGAATATCATTTTCAAATCCTCGTTAAGTCATTTCACGTAAAATATTTTCAATAACATTTCCTTTTATGATATGTGATAGTTTAGTTTTGCTGTTTCATGATTCCTTTTTCAGCTTTTTATTCTCATGTTCAGGAAATTACCCACCTATTTCAAATATGAAAATATGAGGTAATTGAAAATTGATTTATAAGCTGGATACCAAATTAAAGTAGATGATTGCGCAGACAGCTATGACACAGGAGAGGAATAGTGAAGCTTTGACACCACTCAAACGATGGTAATGTGTGTAAGGGAACTAAACTGTTGTACGTATTGTGGACAAATATTTGTTGTAAACATAACAATAAATGTAAAAGTTATTAGAATCTGAATTATTATATTTTTTATGTATTTTAGCAAAGTTATAGAGGAATCAATTAAGGTATAATGATGATGAAGTCCGAGTAGGATCTGTTCTAGGGTATGCATATCACCCTGTACAACACGCACACATGCACGCATGCATGTATGCACGCACGCACGCATGTATGCACGCACGCACACACACAAACACATTCAACCAGTTCTCCTGTTTTTAACATTACTGTATCAGTGTTTACAGTTGTTATATCTAATGATATCATATCTAAACTGATAAGAATATATTATACTGGACACACAGACTAACTTGGGATTAAATTTTCGTCATATTTATCTTTAGAGATTAATTATTTACATTTTCATTAGGGAGTGTACAACAAATTTGCATGTTAATGACCATGACAGAACCATAGAAAATCATGCATGCATGTATCGCCATCTGTGAAAGATATAACTGTGCAGATTCAGTTATTTTACCTCAGACATGTTGCTCCAGAACAGTGATGTGAACACACCACAGATAATCAAGGAAAGAGCAACAGAGATTCACTGGCTTGAACTGAACTATTGAATTACGGGTGTCATCAATATTCTGCTCATGTCTGTGAAATTAGGGAATCCTAGTAGCCTGGTCTAACTGATTTCTTTACGGATTCGTTCTCTAGAAATTAGATGTTGATACCTTTTGTAAGGAAAACTAAAGATCAAGTAATAGGAGACTCTCTAACCTTCGAGGACTATTCTTCTCTATGTCATATTAGTGTACTGCTGTGAGAACTGTGATACATATTGAACAGTTATGACCTTCATCAGGTATAACTGCTGCTCTCGCATGACTACTGTCTTGTGGCAGTGTTCCAGACATACACAGATTGTATCTGAAGATGAGTCCATGTGCTCCTTCACAGAGGTAATAGCGGATGCAAGTGGGTCATCGAATTTCGAAGAGTATCATTTAAAACTAGGAATTCCGGTGATAAGCTGTACTTTATATAGCCATATGTCTGGAGACATTGCATATAGCATTGTGACACTGACACTGGCGACAAGCTTTTACTTTATAACCATGCTGTATTGTATAATACAGTATTGTTAGTGATATGGAGACATTGCATACAGCACTGTGACACTGTGTAATGCAATACATTATGTCTGGTGACGCCATACTGCTCTTTATGCTATTGTATTTCATTATGAAACAAGCACTGAATACATAACACCAGGTATTCACAGCTAAACATCACACTTAATCATCCAAATGGCATTTGTAACTATTTCACAGTTTTGCCTTACATTCATATCACACTTTTCTAAAGGCTTAAAGAATGGTACAAGTACCTGACATTGAGACGTTACGGTAACTGTGTTCTCAGTAAAGGTTGTGATTATGGTCTCTGCATATTGAACACTGTACATGTATGTTAGCTCTTTAATTAATTAAAGCAACTTCTTACTTGGGTTTGGAGCCATCCTGCTTGCAATATAATGTTTTCTGTCTGACTGTTGTAAATCTCTTCCAATACTTTCAAAATTCAAAAGGTAGGTGTTATGTAGTGCCAAACCTCATTGCTTGGTATTAGTATATGAGCGAGCCATCTCTATCTGGTTGGTTTAACATGCAATATAATTTTATAGTTCTCAGTGATGAAGGAAGTACTGATATAGTAGATGGTGTATTTACAAAGAATGATGTGACAGTTGTCTAGACATGTGATGTAGGAAGCACTTGGTGAGACCACTGGCATACAATCTTGAAATTTAGTGAGTTTTTTTTTATTTTTCATCATTTCACTAACAGCATTTCTTGATAACGACATTGACCAGGTGCCAGAAAGCAATCTCATCTTCATACAGTTTTAAATGAAACTGTCATTATCTTTCTGCATTATTAGATATTTGAAACTAATATCTGCTGATAATTCTTTTAAGCAGTGCACCAAAATTGCATCAGTTTAAAAATAATAATATTGCATCTGAAGGACTTTAGAATTTAATGTAATTTTTGTGCTGTGAGCTATTTGAGTTCTAATGACTGCAATCTATGGACGAGGTCATTAATTATTTTTTGGAAAGCATGATTCTTTCAGTAATAGCCTGTGAGGATAATTTTCCCTGAGAACAAAAGGTTACTAGTTACTACAGTATGACATACACAACCTGGCTTTGAGATTATTAAACTTTCTTGAGTACAATTTCATTCTCAACTTAACATTTTCTTCACAAATCCCCATATTAAATCTGAGCTTGAGCATTAAATTGTACTGAGAATGTTTCAGAATCTCTGGACCAGACAGACTATTAGGCTTTCAAACTGTTAAAACTAACTGTAGCAAGAGATGACTCCAGAGGGATGGCACATAACTCTTCAGTGCATCCTGCCTTTCAGTAAAGCAACATGCAATCTATACCACTGGACAGGGTCTTTAACACTCCTCTTGAGAATACTCTTCTCCTGAGGGCAATATTTCAGAGAGCCAGGATTTGGGACTTCTCATTTCCTTTCTTGAACCTCCTGATGCCATTGATGTTGCTTAATCCTCAGGTGAGCAGTTCCAGAGAGCTTGCACAAGACTCCACATCTGAGGATGAGTGATGGCTCTGAGGTACCCATTTTATATCCACCAACCATGCTTACTTCCAACAGGAACATCACCATCCTTCTTGTGAATCATCTCTAACAGTGCTGCTTGCACTTGCTACATGGCCATCATTTTTGCAATCACTACCAATAACTTGGCAACATGACGAGGCCCCAATTTCTCAAATTTCCCGCAGCGACGTTAAACTCCATATTCACTCACTCACTCACTCTCAAAACAAAACTTTAGTTTTTGATTTTGCTCAGCTGAGATTTCTCCCATTGACTCAGTGCTGTAACGAGTAAAATCTCAGTAGTGTTTGAATTTGTACTCAAGTTACAGCACTGATATGAGTCAATGGGAGAAATCTCAAAGTCAAATTTGATTCAAGAAATCGGGGCCAGTTCTTGTGAAATTTTCATCATCATGCCAACATTACAATCTTATGGATATGTTCATAATGGCATTGGTTGCTCACCAGAATGAGTGAGTGAGTGAGTGATTATGGAATAGTTCACCCATTTACAACGACAATAAGAACCAGAGCTCTAGAAGTGAAAACTCTTTGATCTACCATATAAAATACATTTGTAGCTGTACCATATTCAGGACAAGGTACAGTAACCATTTTTTCACATGAGCAAGATTTCAGTCTATTGAAACTTCATGTAGTACAAGACCAAACTGCTCATTTGATAGTCGCACAGAGAGACTCCCTGAGCCAGAGAAGCTAGGGGAAAGGCCAACTGAGCTAAAGCGATGGAATCCTTATTAAGTGTAGGGGCAACATTACATGGGCCTGTTCATTATTTGCCTCACGTGGACTGGCATCGATATTTACTTTTTGTCACCACAGGCTCTCTTCATCAGTGCTGTTAAAAAGAAATGTTCAAACAGAAGACTTGACTTTGAAGCTGTCGGACTTGTTATGGCCAGCTCAGACTAGTGCTGCTAATACTTGTCATGTTCAGTCACCTTGTCGATCAGCCTTTACCCAATGGAAGAAACTGATACACGGCCCAGTGCTTGTAGTCATATGTGTCTCATATAAGTAGACAGTTAAAGTACTGGCCCCGAGATTACGGAACTTTACTGACTACAATTTCATACTCAACTCAGAATTGTGTTTATAAAACGTCATGTTTTTTTAGCATAGCATGTGAGTTGAACACAAAAATGTACTCAGAAAAAGTTTCATAATCTCAGGGACTGGTATGTTTTCTTTTCACATTTATTTTCAAGAACTAAGATTGAAATGAATTCGTTGGTGCTAGTAATGTACATAACACTGTATGGACGTAAAAACATGCCATGACAACCTAAAAAATTAACTTGGTTGTGTAAGAACTATGAGAATGAGCCATAATATCTGTCGTAGTTGTTATATTATGGTTCTAAATACATGAAAACATAACCAAATTAACCAGCACTAAATTAAATTCTTGTGTCTGTTGAAGTATGAAATTTATCGCTCAATGTTTTATGCAATCATTTGTAATATCTGTTATGAAGTGAGCGCCTGTGGCAATAGCACAGTGCTCTGTTAACACTTCCTAACATGGCGGTAATGGTAGAATATTTTTACTGCTGCCCGGGCAATACCTATAACGCTATCTTATGCTTCACTGGCTTTCCTTTCCTTTAGTTTCCCATACACAATAGGCAATGGCAGCTCAGTGGTAGTGGTTATTATTAGAAACATAATTTTATGATCCATTCAAGTATAATCTCTAGCAGCACAATACATAATATGTATAGTCCACTTCCAGCATTGGTTCCAATCCCACTTTTACAAAGCATTTTGTATAACCTTTGCTGAAATGGGTAGGACATTTAGTACTCGAGTACTCATGTTGAATTACTCGACGTGTACTTGCCTGCAAGTCGGGGAAACGCCTTGCCTTCAGTTGCGAAGCAAATGAGCAAACTAGGGGGGTCCAGGGGCATGCTCTCCCAGATTTGTTTTAACTGAGACTGCCAAATAAGTGATTTCCTGACTTTTGGGGTCATATTTAGCACCTATAATAGGCCTATAAAGCTTTCTAAAAACAATTTTTTAAATAAAAAAATCTATATGTCCGCCATTGTTCATTACAAAGGGGAATTCACTCTCGAGTAGTCGAGTATCAATTTACTACTCGAGTAGTACATGTACCCGACCCGTTCTCGAGTACCCAGGTATCCATTTCAGCCCTATTGCTATGTAATGTCAGAATACTGGTAACAAAACGGTTTTATCATCACAGGATTTATTTCATTGACATTGAGATTTGTTACTTAATGTCATAGCAGGAATATCTTGCCCATACATGATGACTCAATGCCATTAAGTCACTGTGATGTGTTCCAATGCAGCCACTGCTTAGACAGCACATGTTAAAACACTGGTAAACCAATGGCAGTAATATATACTACTTTCATTTTCTGAATGATTAAATTAAAAGTTCAGACTAAGACAATTTCAGTTAGATCCTATCAAGAAGTAACTGTGATATCCTGGAACCCACTCATCCAGAAGGAACAAGTCAGCAGAACAGATTGCTCTCTGGCTCTCCTGCTCTCCTGCTCTACTGCTCTTATGCTCTCCTCCTCTAGTCAAACACTCCCTGGACCATCAGGGTTCTGGAGGAACCACCAGACCAGGTATTGATTCGATGAAACCATGGGGTATAACAGTAGAAGTCCTTGCTCTCAAGAACAAGAGGTAGATGCCTACTCATCTGTCCATAGATGCATGTCCAGACGTAATCAGCAATTCCTCTTGCAATGATATAAGATTACGTGTTTCCTTTCCATACATCGTGATCCTGGACAATGGTTTCTTGCTGTGTAAATCTATATCCTTGTTTTCAGTCAGGATTCTTTCCGGGGACTATTTCTTCTTGCCTGGGACTATTTCATATCGCAGATTGGTCTAAGCCTGCTGCGTATCTAGCTAAGCTGTCTTTTTGACAGGGACTGCGTGTAGTGTTTGTAGTGTTTGTGCTGTAGGTTTCTCTATTTGGTTCCCCATCAATTCACCCAAGAGGTGTTCCAGTGACACTTGACCTTCACTTGACATTATCATGTTTAAAATTAAACTTGTTATTTAACATTGAAGATTGTGTTTAACATCAAGCTCACTGGCTGACTGTGGTAGAATATGTGTTCTTGCTTGAATCACTTCCATGTCATCAAATAGATTCTCAATGTCATGGTCAGGGAGATGGTTTCAAGGGTCAAGACCAATTTTTGAAGACATTTATAATTCATTGCCGAAATGTACATTATAATGTTGTAAGAGAGGGCTGTATAGTTACTCAATTAATTGATGCAGTATGTTAGGTATATTAATATAAAACTAAAAATACAAAGGGTACTTTTATGGTCAATATTGATGGCACAGATAAAAAGTGTACGGATAGCGAATAGTTACATGTTAAGGAAATATCTTCTCTTCTCTTTTCCATTATTTTCCTATGACCATGATAAATATATACACCTGGAAATTAATTACGCACCACCCATTTTTTACTGTACAAGTCAAATGTAAACACCAATTATTTTCG
>JAUTBZ010138708.1:0-13089 GCA_032361785.1 Lepetodrilus galriftensis | reverse complement strand
ACTCATGCCATTCTATCTGGCAATTAATGGGAATCATTTTGAAATGTCAGGCTTTTTATAAATTAACTTAGTGAACTAAAATTCAATGAAAAAAATCAGGTATTATACACATTACCTGATTATACAGATTACCTGTAACATATACGCCGTGAATGTACTTCGCATTTTTACCTCCCAATTTAGACCACACCAATCATCGATAGCCATGAATCGTCGCAAATGAGTGAACAATTCCCGCACCGACATTAAACTCTATAATCACTCGCTCACTCAATTTCCACGATTGTATACCTTTTGTGCCTGCAAACTTGATTCTCAAGGAAAGGAAAGCAAAGAAAACAAAACCAATGTCGCACTTCAACAATTTAATTGTTTAGTACCATCCTGTATAGATGACTTGAGACGTTCAATGACAGTCACAGTAGATGGAAACGACATACAGAGTGTTAATACCTGCTTCTTTAGTATTTACTCCACCATTCTCATGTCACAGTGCTTCTGCTACATCCGAAAAAATCTCATCACTAGCAATTTGTAAATAGGAATGGAAAACAGTTAAATATCAGCAAATCAGTGCAACGTAAAATTCTGTTTTCGTCTGTTTACTTTGTACAATTTTTGGAAATCTCGTGCAATTGTTTAACATAAATTGTACATATCACTTTTTTATTACTGGTACAGTACAGAGATAATTAATATAACAAATAAGCATGTTAAGATGTTCTAAATGTAATAACTAACACATTTAAAATAAAAACAAATGTCTGGAACAATAAATTAAAAATAAATAAAAACTAAATCTACATCAATAGTGACTATTTTCATCCTAAAATGGCTACACAATTGTTTGAATTCCAAACTGACCAATCAGCAACAAGCACTATCAACGTTGACCAATCGCAAGCAGGCACAATTGCGGCCCAATAACTGGACATCATCCTGCCAATCCTGTACAAGATGTGACTAAAACCAAGCAGGAGGTATATTGATCGCCAAGATATCAATCAAGTGCACCTTTATGGCTACGGTATTCTTAAAGCTGATCGTTGCAAACAGCACTTCTAGTCATGTGATCTGGCCCAAATTTTCTATGAACAGTTTTTTTTCAGCTCCCCCCATTCACTTAGTTAAATAAATTGATCATACAGATGTGAATAATGGAAATATACAGTGGATTACGTGAAGTGGGGGAAATCCCGGGGAGGGGGAGGGGAGCTTGCACAACACTACGTCACATTTCATTGGTGGATTCAGACACAAAACTGTGGCAGTGTCATAACTCAAATTACATACTTCATTTATGAACTTTTCTATTCATTTCTTTACATATCAAACATTGTTCATGTATTCTATGGCCGATTCTTTATTTAGTCGTTCAGCGATTTGGCAATAATTGGACATTACGATATGACTTGAGATGAAGTGAAAATTCTTATATTTTGTTTAACCATCTCTCTGATGAGAACAGCCAGACATGATTTATTTTAATGATTTTAAAATATTGTATTCAACAATTTGTTTTTCTTCTCAATTCAGCAGGGAAACAGTTAAGGCTTTCAGTTCAAGCATGGATTGATAGTTTTAGTACTCAATGGGTTAATACCCATATACTCGTTGAGCAAATAGAAATTTTTCACAAAAGTTAAATCCTCAGAAAGTGAATTTGATATTACAATGAGATCCAGTCAATATTCACCCTTTACTAACGTCATAAATACAAAGTCAAGTAGAAATAAAAATTAACTAAGTTTGGTTGATGAAATGTTTTGAAAAATTTAAATACGAGTCATCTGTTTAGAAAATATGAATGTTGTTTTTCATTGGCATTTCTCCCTGCCTAGAAAGAAAAAAATATATATCGACTGGTATTTGTTATGCATGTTATACTGGCTTCCTCGAATACGTCCGACGATTGTCACACCAATGATCTTCCCAGTACTAGAAAAAAAATGTGTAGAAAACAGTGGTGGTATGTCATTTCATCACCGCGGTGCTGCCATGTTGAATTTCTCCTATGTGATCCATCTATGAGGTACAAAACGATCAGTTTACAATATAACATACTCAGAAACGTAGGTACTACAGCACAAAAATATGTATACAGACACAATTATAGCAAAATGTTGCAACAAGTAAACCATTCATAATGGCATACAAACATAATTAATAATCAAAAGCACTTTTTTTTTCATTACGTGAAGTCTTTTTTTTAATATAGGTACAACAATCCAATGCATTTTTGTTAACACGATCAGAAGCCATGCCTCTCTACTTCAACCAATCAACATTGTCACTGTAGTCACATGACCATGTGTCAGAGCTACAGTGCCTAGTAACGGGGTATATTGCCTGAGTACAACTAAATAAATGTCAGCTGGTCAGGTCTTTCTTGGCATCCATTATTATTATTATTATTATATGTAAAAAAAAATATTATAATTATTTTATATTTTATTTAATATTATTAATTATTATTGATTTTTGTAATTTTGTAATCTCCAGGATCTCATGGCATTCGACACCATCAAATTTTATTTCATAACCAATCAAATGACCAAAAATATCCTAAATGTTTTACAATCATTATTATAATATTTATGCATATGGGTGAAATAAATCCTGCTGTGATATCGAGCACTAATTCAATCCAAAAATCAATTGTTAATACCTTCATATGATCTACTTGACCGAAAAAATTGACATGTATCACAGTTGGTGACGCATTTTCACCATTGTGATTTCGTGATTTAAAAAAAAAGATATTTCATAAATGGGAGGATTTAGAGAAAATAATGAAATGCCAGGAAACACCTGATAAGCATTACGTCGGCGCCGCCTGATCAAAAACATCCTGCAACATCCCTAGTAACCATCGTGACCGATTAATCATTATCGCTAAGGCAACATAGAACACTCACTCGAGAAATAGCCATTTGAATATCACAGTTGATCTTAGTAAAAGCACTCAACTTTAACCTAATATCATCAGTCTATTAACATATTAACAGGTTAATGCAGACTGGAGACTTTCAACAGTCCCTAGGAAATTAAATAATTATGTTTGTACAACATTTACAGACCAAAACTAGCATCAAAATTCATCTTAAAAAAATGTATCCCTGATGTTGAGAAAGTCTTTAATATACAGGAAATAGTAAAGTATGTAAAATATATGACGCTTAAATCTTTTCGCATGCAAAACAACGGACAAGGGCTACACATTTTCAAAGGTTTGTATATTTTAATGCGATTAAATTTCGTCAAAATGTAAAAAAAAAAAAATGTACAACTTTACGGTGGGAAACGTTCAAAAAATTTCTTTTCAGATATTTGCAAATTTCAAACTGAAATTTCCAAAAGTTTAATTTCAGCTAAAAATTAATTGACTTCCATGATAAATGTTTTGAAAATATAGACTATAGATGTCATGAAACCAATACAAAAATAATCATCTATTAGCATTTCATAGTAGATAGTCTACACAGTGATTCTCACATCTTGGGTATGCTATTTTCCTACCACTCATTCCAGCACAGCTCATGAGAAATTGTACATTGTTAAACTAATTACAACTTCGTTACAAGACTCGTTAGCACAAACACCTTCAACTTGATGGTGCTCACGGTGAGGACTGACGCACAAACACCTTCAACTTGATCGTGCTCACGGTGAGGACTGACGTGTGCCGATAAGGCTTCATTCTCAAACTTTAACAACATTTAACAAGTGAATAAATTAAAAACAATTTTCCAGATATATACTTAACAAATGGCACGAAACATGGAAGTCAATCCAATCTACTGGCAGACGGTATATTGCACGTTACCTATACGGTGATTCGCGTCATAATCTTTATGAAATATTTTTCCATAATTTATTTAATATACAGTAAGTAGATGACCCCAAACTTATTTCTTAACTGTGAAATGTATAAATATAATTCCTGCATATACATTTAAAATTCTTTTTAATATGACGAGTCATTATACAAAAGTTAATGTAACAGTGTGTATAGAAGATAGAATGATGAAAGCTGTGCGAAAAGTGCTTAATGAATATATAGATCACATGCCATTTCTTGTTTACCTGTGAAATTACGTACAGAGATGACCGCTAAAAATTGCAAATGTACAAAGTGTTCAATTCTATCGTGTGCATCATTCTGGGTCCCTGCCAATTCCTCACTGCTTTCCACAAATAACATCCACTTGTTAAATTGCTAACCATCATAGCTAATCTACAACCACCGTAAAGTTCGTCCACTTTCGTGCGTCTGACAGTGATCTATACCTACCAGAGATAGCATCCGTCGCCGTGACGACCGGAGCCATGTTGTCGTGTCAACAATGTCACAACGTTGTTACTAGGCACAAAACTGGGAATATATTCAATGTATATATCAACAAAAACAATCCACCTGAACTGTCAGTGTATTTCTCTCAAAATGGCAACATTAGTGAACTGCTACAACACTTTTCTGCACAGTTTGAATAATAATGATAATAGCTGTAATGTAGTGATCACCATTTCAGTGAGTGCCACAGTGCAATAGGTATATGTACACAAATGAAAGCATCTATCCATGTTCATAGTCCACCTGAAAGGCACCAAAGGCTCGAGGCCTTCCACCACGCTTGAAATCGTACATAAACGAAGAAGTACACACGTACGTACAAAAATATGGGCTTTTAAGTACGCAGTCGTATGGAGTACGCAGTCAGTCCCTTGCTTCAAGCTGGCTTTTCTGTACAATATACAAAGTCCCTCAGGCTTGCACCCTCTGTGGATACAGTCCAATCGCTTAAGCCGAAAACGGTTTCGACGAGATATCGATATCGAGAACCGTCCCGTTTGACCAATCAGGTGACGACGATGTTAAGTCTCTTTGTTTTTGTCTGCAAACTGAGAGAGAGAGACAGACAAAGGAGGGGAGGGTGGGAGACCACCACAAGATCAACAAAGCTCTGGCAACTCCAGACTCCTGGAGTTGCCTCCCACTAGGTGGCCCAGCCTTCTAGCCGCGATCTTTTAGCCATGGGTCCGTCGTAGTCGTTCGTGTGTACGTTGACCGGGGAGGTGTTGTTGCTGTGAGAGATGTGTCCTGGTGAGAGGTGTCCAGTTCCGACCGACGGCGGATGTAGTTGTTGTTGTTGCTGTTGTTGTTGTTGTTGTGGTTGTGGCTGTGGATGATGACTAGATGGTGTCGTGGAGTCTCGTGGAGGCGAGATCGGTTCACTTTTGATATTCATAGGTGTCATTGTGTTGATGGCAAGGGGAGATAAGTGATGACCAGAGTTGACAGTGTGAGGGACCGTTCTGTAACGAAAAAATAATAAACATGTATACATCATCCAAATATTAATTTATGTTTTATTATCAGTACAAGGATCATTTTTTAAATCGGCTCAAGAACCTACAATTTCTAATGTCTATACTCAATTCTACAATGAAATAAATTACCTTGGAGATCATTTAGTTAATGGCCTACTTCGAGCGGTTTCTAGAGGAGCTAGAGCAATGCTAGAGTTCACACGAAGTCGCGAAAGCAAGGCTAGAGTGACGTCATGAACATGCGCACGATGCACGAACACTTGTCTAGCAACAACTAGACATGCGCAATGACATTTCCGGGCTAAACTATCATAACCGCCTGCAGTAGGTCAATATCTATAACATGGTACAGTATGGTAATATCAGAAAATGGTAGGTATCCACATTTTGGGACATTTATCCACCTTTACATGTTCTAAAGGGCTCTACAGAGGCCTGTTCAGGAGGGCGAGTTTACGCGAGTTCACGTCTGACGTCACATATGAAGTATGAACGTTTCCAAGGAGATTTCGCACGTGAACTCACATAAACTCGCCCTCCTGAACAGGTGAACTCACATAAACTCGCCCTCCTGAACAGGTGAACTCGCATAAACTCGCCCTCGTGAACAGAGGCCAGGGTTACAGGTAAAAGGCTACAGTTACAGAGAGCAGAGCGTTGGTACTGACCCCGACGTGAGTGACAGTCCTGTGTGGTGCGGGGAGCCGGTCGTCAAGGAGCCCTGGCCGCACCACGAGTTGTAGCCATTGCTCACGTCAGCAGTGCTTAGAGGGAAGTCGTCTGGAACAAATAATTATAATAATTTTAAAACTTAGGGTTAGTCAAATTCAAGCCCAATGATGTGAAGGATATTTCAGTTTTAGTGATTATTACGCCAGAGCCGAATTTTGCGGTGACAAACTCGACAATTTACGTTCTGAGATAGAACCTTATCATTTATCTATATGCTTGCACACCCAAAAGCAAAATTTGCAACATTTCAATAGAATCAGTTCCCATCTTTTTATTTTTGTCACTGCCAATTTCATGGAAAATAACGTTTCACTTACTAGGATGAAATGACGTGGGAAGTGAAGATGTGTATCCAGTTCCTGGCATGTTCGGGGTCGTCAAGGAAACCACCGGAGTCACAAGAGATGAGTTTCCGACTCTTCCCTGTCAAAATCAAAACGAGAACTTCTTTTCACAAAAAGACAAATATTATGAAATGTTCATTGGAAAACATCAATAACAGTGAGTGAGTGAGTGAGTGAGTGAGTGAGTGAGTGAGTGAGTGAGTGATTATGGAGTTTAATGTCACTGCAGGAATCTTTCACCCATTTGTGACGATAACTTGCTAAAGCACAAAAGATACAACAGGAGCATGGTCGTGAATTAATTGTTGCTTAAGATTGATGTGGGAATCTTTCACTCATGGGCGACGGAATAAGGGGAAATAACTCTTACTAAACAGCCATCAAGTAGACCACAATATGGGTCGGATGAGAAGACATCTTATGAGAAAAACTGTGGAATGCCACTGCAGGAAGTTTTCGCCCCGTATGCAACAGAATACGGGGAGATAACTCTTGCTTACCAGCTATCAGGCCGATGTAAAAGCATGTGCATGCAGCGCTGAACGTATCTGTTTTATACGAAATGATAATATATATTTTGGACGTACATCTGGTGACATGAGATCGCCACGGCTGTGAGGGGGGATCATCACTCTCAGGTTGGGGTTGCCTCTCATCTGCTGGGGGGTGGGGGACTGCTTGGCCATCTGCTTGGCGTGGTGCACCATGACCCCTGGGGAGCTGCAGGGAGACACGCGGTGCTGGTAGCCGTTCGGGGTCGGGGAGTGGCTCATGTCCACCATGCCGCCTGCAACACAGGGGAGAAATCATTGTAGTGAATTGGTCGTGTTTGTTGCAACAGAGGGGAGAAATCATTACTATGAATTAGGCATGTTTAATTGTTGCTGGTATCATGTATTCAAGAAATGCAAAATGCTGAAATTCAAGTAAAAGTGGCCACTTGTTACCAGTTTGGTGACAATAATATTACAATAATTAATAATAATAATAACAAAAATAATAATAATAATACAAGGTGCGTACCTGTAGAGTTTGGGCGTGGACTGTGACTAGGGGGCACCACCTGTGGGGGCTGCAGCAGTCCCGGGGAGCCGCTGAGAACGTGGTTCTGTTGGGGTGGGGGTGGGATCAGTCCGGGCTGACTCGGGTAACCGCTGTTGTGGAGCTGCACCGGCATCGCATTGTGGTACTGCTGTATCCCACCCTGGAAAGGAACAACTCTGGGTTAGAACTCAGTCAGCTGAGCCCACAAAGACAACGCATACCCTCTGAGCCAACATTCAAAATCACAAATCTATAATATTTTACCCACATTTTATTTTTTTATATCTAATGGTTGGCTTATGGAACTAGTGTCAACTTCTACGTCAGTAAATGATTGTTCATGCATAATAATGTATCTTGACTCAATACACATGTTCCTAAAGAATCGCATAAAAGAATGATTTCGTCCAATTTTGAACTTTTCTTAAAATATAATTGTAATTATGAAAAGGCCTAACATTCTTTACAATGAGTGGATATTTATCATCATTTTCAGATTTTAAATGTGATTACAATTGCACTATATATATTAAGCTGATTTTTGCTGATTACTTTTTCACAATTTTCCAGGTTCCTTTATAGCCAAAAATTGCTGCCTTAAAAAACAATACAGCATTGCATGTCGAGGATATATTTAACTTAGCAAACACATCGCAAAAATCCCTTGCAAAGTCAAATAAATAGCAGGCAGTCTTTAATTGCAAGTTATTTTCTGCTCCAGTAGACAATACCATTTATTGCATTTAATAATACGAATGTATTTGCATCAAATACCCTGTGGCTAGAATTATCCTAAAACTAGTCCCTATATAAACTGTATGAAGAACTATAATAGTTTCCAAAATGAAAATGCACCTGAAAGTGTCATAAATGTATAGTTATTTGTACAGGGAAAAAAGGCATTAACACATTCGCTGCTGACTACGAGTATACTCTTGTTTGTAGTTTTCTTATTGTTGCTGGTACAGATATACTCATAGCAACTTTACCACACTTTTAATGTTAACAAAAGTACTAGCCACATAATTCCACAATATTATAATTGTGCTTCGAATGAGCAAATAATATTTCGTAACCATTTCGTAAAGATTTGCTAAAAATTGTCAGCAGTGAACGTGTTAACACCTTTCTAATAAAATAATTTCCACATAATTTCTAATACTTTTTGGCAATCGTCACAGTAGAAAATGGAGGAAAAACAATCAAAATACCTGTTAAAAACAAATTGCATTTGAAACCAGTGGTAAGGACGCTAGTCTACTGTAAACTGGTGAAATTAAGATGATGTGTCAACAGGAAAACAGCATACCAGGAAGGGGAGAGGGGGGGTGGGGTGAATGATGTGTGATGGTGTGGCACATAAAAGCAAGGTCGGTGAGAATTTGGGATAAGAAAAGCACGTAGACATTATCACACTTTTTTGTAAAGTATTTAATTAACATTCATATAAACAATTTCAAAAATATATATATATTTCATTAGTTATTAGTTAAATTAACTTTGGAGAAAGTATTCAAAAATTAATTACGAATTGGTGATGAATAAACAAAATTGTAACAATAAGTTTCCAATATCAATTTAATGGCACTGATATTTCGGTGTTTAGATAAAATTTGTCTTATATCTTGGAATATGAGCTTAATGTATTTTATCTGTCTGAGTTTACAGCACATAGAGAATCAAATTAACTTTCTTCATAAAAGACGAAAGTAGACAACAAGATCACCTATTTTGGGCATAAATTTTCACATGATCATTATTAAAGTTCAAGTTATAGTACAACACTCTTTTCTCACACTTGATTTAGCTGATGTTAGTTCTAACCATTTAATATTATTTCATGACAACAAAACTGTGACAAAAATTATTTATTTATCTTCAATAAAAACAAAATTGGATGAATAAATGTAATATTGTAGCAACTGTTAGTTTGTTCCGCAAAAAGAAATAACAGTAGAAACAGATTTTAATTAATTTCATGTTTTTAATGTTCATAGGAATGATAATTTAAGGAATAAAAAGATATTTACTGTATTACCATAATCATCAATAAATCCTACATTATTTTATTCTGCAGTAAAATTAAATTCAACAAACGCCAGCTCTGCCATGCATTGTTTTTAAATTACGAAAACTACCAAGTTAATGAATATCACCACTACCGGGGGTGGGTATGCGTATGTGTTGATGATGTTGTTGTTGTTGTTGTTGAAGCAGCAGCAGTAGCAGTAGCAGCAGAGTAAATATGAGAAATAAATTTCTGACTTATACATACGTTTTGGTCAAAGAACTGGGGGTAATTCATAAACTTCTGAAACGCAAAAAGAAATACATTCACAAACAGTCAAAAACGTCCAGAGAAAAGTTGGGTGACAGATAGTCATCCTACCTATGTCATTACAATGTTATATAGAGAATACACGTAGAGGAATAGAACAGTATGTATACTGAACACAGTAAATTAATACTTGCTTTTATCTTTGATATACATGCCTGTTGCGAATGGTTAGTCAGTTACTGAACAAAAATCAACAAAAATAGTCCAAAAGGCCAACATAGATTGCTGCCATGTTGAATATTGACACACTGCTCTAGATTCCATAGTGAACCAGTTTGGAAGCCATATTGGATTTAGGCTCAATATGTCTAAAAATTACTCATCAATACCTTTTGATGTGTGCCAAATTAATATATTGAACATACTTCTGATGGTATAACCATGACGATCTCATATGACGTCACTGTGTCACTATTAGGGACTAAAAATCAATACAATATGTTTTTTGGTAAATATTTTATTTTAATTAATACTTTGGGCAGCAAGTATTATTTTACTGTGTCCATGTTAAAAGTACTGCGAGTACTCACCCGCATGACGTTCTGCTGCATGACACGTTGGTAGTCGTCATTGATGCGGTCGTACTTGTCCTCTGCGCGTAGTCCCTGAACGTACGGATCCTGCTCGATGGGCTCGGGACTCTCACAGCCCTTGTGCTCCTTTTTGTTCAGGGCCTGAAAACATACAAAATTGACTGAGGTAATGACGTGTTCCGGTAATGACGTGTTCAGGTAATGACGTGTTCAGGTAATGACGTGTTCCTACCTTCCATGCGGGCTACAATAATACTTCAGTATATGACTGAATTAGTGCATTACTTCACAGTGGGAATATTTAACCCATATGCAACGAAAATGATTCTGTAGCATGGTATGTAGTATTTGGAAAATAATATTAATCATAAGAAAATATATGTTCATTTTAAAAAATATATAAAACAGGAAAATATTCAGGTGTGTAGCTGTCTATACATATATACGCAGACAACTCCACAATGATTTCCTAGCCACTGAACAAAACATTGACATCATAGACGTTAAGTATACTGTACTGAATCCACATTATCATATAACCATAGCTATGCCCCTGATATTCAATATCTGGTAGTACTTGGATTCAATAAACAATATATTTAATACTATATTCCATTCTTACTATCACTTAAAACTACTTGTAAATTTCAACTTTGGTATATTCAATGCATGTGCATTTCATACCATCCTCTAAAATAAAAGTGTCCAAAATTTAATTGTACATAGGAATCTTTTTTAAAGTTACTTTATTTCTTTAAAGTGAATATTGGAACAATATTAAGAAAGAACAGCTATATATGCAATAAAAACTATATATTTATTTATACCCACTCTATAAGATGAAAATAGAACGGCACTGAAGTTTTTATGTTATGTACGTCTAAAATTGGCTTGTATATATAAAAATAGCTTCGTATTTGATATACGACCTGCTATACTAGAAACTGACAAGTGGTATGAGCCAAGTTGACATTCAAACTGAGTACAAAGAGTTACTCGAGCTATAGATTCATATAAACAACTTCAAACAGCAATGTCACTACATAACAATTTCCCTTACATACAGCGAGAAATTCTCGAGTTTCTAGCACGATTGTGAAGATAGATATGCTCTAAAACCTGTCAAGGATGGGAGATTCAGCAATATGGTTAAATATCACCAGAAAGGATCTTTTCCATTAAACGCCCCAGCTAGAAATTTCTATATCTCCATGACATATACGACATATACATAGTTGGCCTAAAAAAAAGAAAGAAGGAGTCCCCTACAGCATAATAGATTGTACATGGCGTACAGTACGTATATCATTCATCTCCAACGTGAGCCATACAGCGACCCGTACAGCACCGTAGCCTGCAGCACTGTAACGACCTGTCACAGGGTTGCAGAGAAACGCTGGGGCATATTTTATACTGCCATGTCCTACATGAAAACTAATTGACTCATACCAGAGCTATTTTAGTAATCTGGTCACCTATTAATAGCCCCTTCGCCAGAGCCGGTCCTATTTTGGGCAGCCCGCATATCTTATCAAGTTGTAGCCCCCTCCAAGAACTCCTCTACCCAACCAATACACCGGGCCAGCCAGCCAGCGCTCGCTTCTAGTTTCGCGTATGCACCGTATCCTCGTGCGGGACTATATATAAAATGTCTCGGGCTATTTCCGTTCTCTTCGTATATCTTTGGTCGCATTTAGAACCTCCCAAAACTACTGTTTCTATTATAGGGTCCATAAACATGTAGCACACAAGCCTAAAAATAAAACAAGGTCGTTTCTGCTAATCTTACTACACCACTTGACAATCTAATAGAACAACACCGACTGCATGTACCCATCAGTGTCTATGTCGCCTATTCGGCGTAATCACGGGCCCCACGGTTTATCTGTCCACTGATATAGATCTACCACGATGGAGCGACAAGAACCCGTCTTTCCACTGACCAGCCGAAGGTAAGATCTATCGATCTGAATGACCGTACAGGATAAATCAAGTTTTTCTCCGTGGGAGGTAAAAGCCCTCATTATCGGTTATTAATTTCTGCTTTGGGAGCTAGGAAAGCAACGTAGGTACGCCGGCCTCACAGCGGAGCTCAGAAACCTGATTCATGAATGGAGATTATGCTATTAGAAGACATTATGTGATATTAACAGTGCCTAAATCTTGTCAACTTCAATATTCTGATAACGAAGCCATGTAATAGTGTTACTCGGGAGGGAAGTCAGGAGGGAAGACCCTCCTCTTCTTAATTTCTTGCCCAGATCTCCGTGACCAAGTTTTCTCTGATAGCGGATACAAAGGATGACCTTAAAGATTGGACAGAGGAGTTCTACTTATGTGACCAGCCTTCATAGCGAGCTGTCATACACACTGCCTCTTATCTAACACTATTATATTTCTATATCTTGAAAGCCCACAGTAATATGACTAACCTAGTTCTTCAATGGTCTCGAAGATTTATAATGCTGTCTACGTTTCCATTTGAAATCGGTTAACAACTTTGAGATGTATTTAGGTATTTATTACATGTACAGATATCTTCAAGGTTCTTTCATTTATTCGTTCATTCATTCATTAAATAATTCATTCATTTAATTATTCATTCATTCATCTTTCTGGTATTTGAGTTGCATCCTTTACAAATGTTATAAATACCAGTAGAGATACAGAGATAGGAGAGTGAGAGTGAGAGTGGGAGGGAGAGAGAGAGAGAGAGAGAGAGAGAGAGAGAGAGAGAGAGAGAGAGAGAGAGAGAGAGAGAGAGAGA
>JAUTBZ010138697.1:0-13090 GCA_032361785.1 Lepetodrilus galriftensis | reverse complement strand
TGCGGGTTAAGATATGCGCCATTAAAGGGCTAGAGCAAGGTCGACTGACCGAAATTGCTTGCAATTTGCTCTAGAATGAGAATGAAGCACCTGCTATTAAAGAGCGCCTTTTGCCAGCCTCTCAGCCTGTCCCATCCAGTCTTCACGTTCAATACGGCCTGTAAACTCAAGATGCCTGCTGATCTCACGAATATCATAAGGGGTCAGGCTCTGAATATGCAGGTAATGGGTATATCCAATCGCGTTGAGCTGTTCCTCAACCACAACCCCGATCCCAGCGATACGCTTTAAATCTTCAGGTGGCCCTGACACAGGCAGAGACAGACTGGAAACAGCATCAAGCTTGATTGTCTGCTCACCGGAAGGGAAGTAGCTTTTCGTCTGCACAGGTTTTACATGTGCTGTCGTACCATCCACCACAGCTTCCTGGCCTGAGATCAGGCGCTTGGCCTGCCCTATCCAGTCTTCGCGTTCAATCCTGCCGCTAAATTCAAGCTGGCTGTTAACAGCCAAAATATCATTTTGCGTCCATCTGGCGACCTGATCCAACCGCGTGATACCCAGTTTATTCAGCTTTAACGCCAAAATTGAACCAAGCCCCTTAATTCTGGTCAGGTCGTCCTTATAACCGGTGGTCTGTGATGACGTTGTCTGACTATGCGTACTAAATGTTGAGGCCTGAGCCGTCTTTTCGGTCAGAAAATCATCTGACACTGGCGCAACCGTTGGCGCAACAGGCTTGGCTGGAACATGCAGATTATTGTCCCGTATTTGCGCGCCATTGTCATCCTTCCAGTTCATGGATTGACCAGACTGAACAGGCGGCACTGTTGCTACTACAGGGCGCGGCGGCGTTGGGGGCGTAACAGTTGGCGCTACAGCCGGTCTTGGCTGCTGGACTGGAGGCGTTGGCCGTGTTACTGTTGGCGCCACAGTCGGCGCTGGCGTTGAAACTGTTGGTATCTGATAATTTTGGGCGCGCGCATTGCGACTGGCCGTAGCCACAGCTGCCCCGCCAACGGCGACCGCTGCACCAGCAGCCGTCCCGACAGGTACAGAATATTGACCCGTTTGCGGTCTTGGACTGGTAACATGATCCGCAGGGAAAAATTTGCGCAGAAAACACCCTGCCATAGACCCTAATAAATAAGCCAATGCAAGAAGCAACATAGTTTGCAAAATAAGAGCGGTCATACTGTTACACTTTCCTCAACCTTGATAAATACAGTGATATCAAAGATTTTTTCATGAATGAGCAAAAACCTTGCCCAAGACAAGATTTGCTATTTTGACACCCAATATCATCTTACAGCAGATAGTATCACATGCCAGCCAATCAAACTTCTATACGCGTTCAAAACGTATCAAACGAAACAAGCCCTATTCACCCTTTGTGTGTTCACAGGTAAACCAGGAAATGATAAAACCAAATGCAAAGGCCAGCAAAACATAAGGCCATAACTGTTGAAGCAAATAAAACATTGTCAGACTCCTGACAGAAAAAATTTTATAGTTATTTGGGGTCTGCTTTGGTAAAGGAAGAGGCCGTCAAGCTCTCCCCTCCTCCAGACACCCAAAGAGCACAGTCTTATATTAACACTGAACTATGGTACAACTGAGTGCCTGCCCCATAAACCAAGCAGTCCCTCATAAATTTCAGGCCACTGCCCCTATGGGCGATCTGGCCTAAAACCCCTGGTCTAATATCTGTCCTTTACGACAAACTCAATACGGCGGTTTTTCCGTTTGTTTTCAGCTGTTGTGTTTGGCGCTATTGGACGAATTTCACCATATCCCACAGCAACCAGACGATCCCTGTTGACGCCACGGTCAACCAAAAATTCAGCCACAGAACGCGCCCGTTTCAGGCTCAGGAAATGATTGAATTTTTTGGAACCATCAGAATCGGTATGACCTGCAATTTCAATCGTTGCCTCTTGGCAGCGATTGGCAACAAAGGCCAACCTTTTCAGAACCCGATAGCTCTCTTTACTCAGCTTGGCACTGGCCGCAGAGAAAATAATATGAGACCGGCTCACCAACGTATTGAGATAACGCTGACATGTGGAAGCCTTCACAGGCTCATCACTATCAAGATCCTCATCGCGAACACGGCTATATTCCTTCGTTCTTTCCTCAAACTTATCAAAATCAGACTGATGGTCTGCGAAACTCTCAGAAGCCTCGACCCGAACCTTGTTTTCCAGACTGATATTACGTGACAAGGAGCGCCTTAGCTCGTCACCGATCTCGCGTTTGACAAAATCATTACTGGCAACACCCCGAACAGTCATTTCATCATCAATCAGGGTAACACTCCCCCGACTCAAACGACTGACAGCATAGATACCAGCCTTGACATTGGTCTCCCAACCTTCTGAAGCTCCCGCAGAAATATCCATCTGGTCAATAACAATCGCACCTGGAAAACGCTCTTCAACTGTCAGAACAAGTTCCTGTTTAGCTGTTTTATGCGGCGCATAGCCAGAAAGGGTAATGCGTTTCGCCTGGTAATCAATACGCCAAATATAAGGAGATACACTCGGCAACGCAATGCGCTGATAATCCAGATTGAAACCAGCCGGGATAAAGGCTTTTGCCAAATCCATTTTCTTTTGGTCATCAAAAGACCAGGCTGTACCAACAAGGTGATAGCCCCTGTTATCCAGCCCACAGCGGCCATCCTTCAAGCCATCAAGCTGCTTGACACAAAATGTCATACCATCCAGCCAGTCCAGCCCATCCGGTACACCAGACGCTGTTTTCATTTCATCAATAATATTCAGACTTGGAAAAGCTTTCTTTGCCTTGGCAACGATTGTCTCATGCATGTCTTCATCTTTGGCAAAGCCTGTCAGCCTGATATCATTTCCACGGCGTGAAACTTCCCAAATATAATTCTTTCTTTTGGCAGGACGAATCCTTGCATTGGCAAGATAGACACCCTTCGGCAAAAGGGAATGATCCAGGTCACCCGCCTTAAAGGCGTTTTCCTTTGCCTGCCCTGAAAGACGAATCTGGTCATTTCGTAAGGTCAAGGTGCCATATTCCAGCGTACTGACACGTTGAAAAGCATAGTCAGCAACCTGCATATGAACGTCTTCACCCAAACCGCCGGCACCAATATTCATATTATCCAATATCTCGAAATCAGGAAAGGCGTGCTTGGCCTGACGCAACATCTGTTGGCGCATTTTTTCATTCAACACATAACCACTCAAAATAACCGCATCATCCTTTTTGGTCACAGACCAGATGTAAGGGGATATTTTTTTCGTATTATTGGCAATATCAAAAGACTCGTCCACATCACGGCTTGTATCCCTGCCACGATTTGGGTCTTTGGCATCATTACTGTTGTCAGAAGTATCACGATCAGCACTACCAGGGTCTTTGCCCCAGCCAAAGCCATTATCATTGTTGCCATTATCGCGAGACCGACCACGTCCTGATGAACCGCCTTTACGCCACTCAACATTATTTTTGGTATGGAATCCCTCAGGCAAGACAGCCTTTAGATTTGTTGTAATACCTTCGGCCAAAGTCTTGGTTGGCGCACGTCCCTTAAAAAAGATCTGTTTATTAGAGATTTTTGCTTCACCATAATCAAGCAACATCAACTGATTGAGACTGGCGCGCAATACGTTATCCCAGTCACCTGGTTCTCCGCTGCCCAAATTGGTACGGTCATCAATCGTATGATCAGGGAACTTACGCTCAATAATCGTCTTGATATAATTACGGGTCTTAATATTTGGCACATAACCTGTCAGGGTGATTTTGTCTTCATCTTTTCTGGCACGCCAGACATAAGGTTTTTGTAATGGTGGAATAACCAGATTTTCACGCAGACGCACGCCGCGCGGAAGCGCCGTTTCCAGGCTATCCTGAATACGTTCAAACCCTTTACTGTTCTGTGCATCGCCCTTGATTGTGAAGCGTTCATCTTCAAAATGAACAGAACCAATCTTAAGATCCTTCAATTGCTCAAGGCCATAAATCGTGGCTTCCTGCCAGTTCACCCGTGAAGGTTCACCAGGGGCGATCTGTAACTTGTTCTCAATTTTGAGGCGTGAAAAATTATTTGCAGCAGCGCGTGCTATGGCATCGCGTGCTTTTGGACTTGGGACATAACCCTTCAAAATCAGCTTACGTCTCTCTTTGTCCGCAGACCAGACATAAGGGCTGACAGGTGTTGAAAAACCAGCATTATCCTTGGCAATACGCACACCATAAACATCTCTCAAGGCATCAAGGGCAATCATTTTTTCTTCAGGTGTCAGGGCCTTGCCAAAGACAATACCATCACGGCCTCTAAACTGGGGATCAGCCCAGTCCATACCGGCATTACGTAAAGCCTGAAGACTGCGAACCTTAAGGTCATTTTCAATAGCGGAGCGTTCACTATAAATCGCCATAAATCCTAGAAATACCAGTGGAATCAAACCCCACAGCCAGGATAAAGGTTTGCATTTCCACCTCCACCACATATTGTCTTCCTTATTCAACATATTTTAGCACACTACCTTGCCCCAAAACGGGACAGTTTCTCTATTGAAGGGCTTCAGTACGCTGCCAAACGTACCATATTGGGATCTAAATTCAGGACGCCTTGATAAGCTTATATAACCGTTCAACATGATATATACAGCATATACAAGATAAAGTTAGAGAAACCAACCTTTAAGCGGTTGATAACATTAAACTTTTTATCAAGCTATCTTTTTATAGTCATTCACAAAACAGACCTCATCTTTCAGTTCCAAGCTTTTTTAGCAGAGCTAAATCCAGCAAGGAGGTCTTAAAGCCTGACTTTGTTATGAACCTGGTCACATGAACCCACAAAAAAAATGGTTCTATATTTCCAAAGAACGTCCTGCTTATCAGGTCGCTTTAAGAGAAAGAGAGGGGTATCTCCAGAACAGTGTTCTTCATATTGTGAACGGGTTATAACATAGGCATTTTACGGGCTTACATATAAGGGGAATTTTATCTTCGCAAGCAACCACTGCCCACATATTTCACCCAATTCACAAAGCCCAAAACCAGTTCCAGCCTTTGTGAGATCAAACAAGATCTATGAACCCTGTGATAATAATCCTGCATATATGTACCATGAGTATTTGACACAAATAGGTCTTCTATAAGGTCATAATCCTGACCTTAAGCCTAATTGGAACACAAAATAGTACCAAATATTAATCAGTGATAAAAAATGTTACCAATGGTAGATAACAGAAAGGCAGCAAGACTTTCCAGGCCATATATTGTGGCATACCATATTGATCAACATAGAAATATGTGCCGGCTACAGCACAAGCTAGAATGAGAAAGAACTTCATTTTGTTACTCCTGAATATACCCAATTTACAAGATAACTATACTCACATAATGATAATAAATGATTACCGCCAAAACATTTTTATTAAAAAACGCCTTAAAACAGAAACAAATCACACTAAACCATAAGTATATACTCACAAAAAATTAAACTATACAGAGTAACCAAGCAACAAACGTGCCACTTATACTAAATTACAGAAAAATAGTTTTCTGCCACCCCCTTTTTAAAGAGAAATATTCTTGCGATTATAGGCATAGGGGATTTTTTGATAGAGGCTGGATTATCTTAACCAAAAACAGTCATTTCGTTACTTTTGATTCAGACCTCGTGCCAGCACACGCCATGACACCAAATCAACCGCATTACGTCAAAGCTGGTAGCCACATAAAAATAGCCCCTGCCCTTATTTGGCAGAGGCTATCTCTCAAAAACATTAAGACTGTCAGCCAGACATTACAAGGCATAACCCCTGAATATAACAGCGGCCAAAACCTGCAATGACATAAATAACAAAATCTTGTGTTTATGAATCCTGAATCAAGTTCAGGATGACAAAATATTGATATTTGTCAAAGAGGTGCAATAATCCTTATCCGAAATTCGGATTACCTAATCCTGTTTCGATTTGGCAGCTGTTTTCTTCTTCGCAGTTTTGCGGGCTGGCTTTTTAGCCTTTTTCGCTGCGACAGCAGGCTGTTTCTTGATTTTTTCTGACTTTAAAAACTCAAAAGTCAGGGACTTTTTCTTATCCTTGGTTTCAACGCCAACCTTGACAACACCGCCAGAAGACAATTTGCCAAATAACAGCTCTTCAGCCAAAGGTTTCTTGATATATTCCTGGATCACACGTCCCAAAGGCCGCGCACCAAACTTTTCATCATAGCCCTTATTGGCAATCCACTCAGTGGCATCACTATTCAGCTCAATCGTGACATTGCGTTCAGCAAGCTGCGCCTCAAGCTGGAAGATAAATTTCTCAACAACCTTCTTGATAACCTCTTTGGAGAGCGGTGCAAACTTCACAACAGCATCCAGCCTGTTTCTAAACTCAGGCGTAAACATTCTGTTGATCGCTTCTGTGTCTTCACCTTCACGCTTGGCACTGCCAAAGCCAATGGCTTCCTTGGCCATATCGCTGGCACCTGCATTGGTGGTCATAATCAAGATCACATTACGGAAAGAGATTTCCTTACCTGTATGATCTGTCAACATACCATTATCCATCACCTGCAATAAAATATTATACAGGTCAGGATGGGCTTTTTCAATTTCGTCAAGCAGCAACACACAATGAGGATGCTGATCCACACCATCGGTCAATAAACCACCCTGGTCAAAACCAACATAGCCAGGAGGCGCACCGATCAGGCGCGACACAGTATGTTTCTCCATATATTCTGACATATCAAACCGCAACAGCTCAACACCCAGCGTCAGGGCAAGCTGACGGGCAACCTCTGTCTTACCAACACCTGTCGGCCCTGAGAACAGGTAAGAACCGATTGGCTTTTCTGGCTCACGCAGACCTGCGCGTGATAACTTGATGGCAGAGGCAAGCGCCGAAATGGCAACATCCTGCCCAAAGACAACGCGCTGCAAATCACGGTCCAGATTTTTAAGCACCTGAACGTCTGATTTCGTCACAGTCTTGGCCGGGACACGCGCCATTTTAGCAATCGTAACTTCTACATCCTTCACACCCAAGGTTTTCTTACGCTCACCCTCAGGCAATAATTTTTGCGCCGCGCCAGCTTCATCAATCACATCAATCGCCTTGTCCGGCAATTTGCGGTCATGAATATATTTAACGGACAACTCAACCGCCAGCTTAATGGCAGCCGCCGTAATCTTGATATTATGAAACTCTTCATAATAAGGCTTCAGACCTGTCAGGATCGCGATAGCATCATCCTGATTTGGCTCAATAATATCAATTTTTTGGAAGCGACGCACAAGTGCGCGATCCTTTTCAAAATGCTGACGATATTCCTTAAAGGTCGTTGAACCAATGCAGCGCAACGCCCCTGAAGCCAATGCAGGTTTCAGCAAATTGGAAGCATCCATAGCACCGCCAGATGTGGCACCCGCCCCAATGACCGTATGGATTTCGTCAATAAACAGAACGGAGTTATGGTATTCCTCAATTTCGCGCATCACAGCCTTGAGACGTTCCTCAAAATCACCGCGATAACGCGTACCTGCGAGCAAAGCGCCCATATCCAGTTCAAAAATAGTGGCATCAGCCAAAACTTCCGGTACTTCACCGCGCACAATCATACGGGCAAGACCTTCGGCAATCGCGGTCTTACCAACACCAGGATCACCAACAAAGAGTGGATTATTCTTCTGACGACGGCACAGAACCTGAATCGCCCGCTCAATAACATCGGCGCGACCAATCAGGGGATCAATCTTACCCTTGCGTGCTTTTTCATTGAGATCAACACAATAAGTCTGCAAGGCATCCCCTGCCCCCTTTTTGTGCGGTGTTTTCTGCTCATTCTCATTATCATCATCCACGCCGCGCACAACTTTAGATTCTGAAAAATCAGAGCGCTTGGCGATACCATGAGAAATATATTGAACCGCATCAAAGCGGGTCATATCCTGTTCATCAAGGAAAAAGGCAGCATGACTTTCACGCTCGGCAAAGATGGCAACAAGCACATTTGCCCCTGTCACCTCATCACGGCCAGAAGACTGGACATGAATAATGGCACGGTGAATAACGCGCTGAAATCCTGCGGTCGGCTGAGCCTCATTGTCACCCTCGACAATAATGCTCTCAAGCTCTGTATCAATATAATCGACCAGTTTGGCGCGCAGGCTGTCAAGCTCAACATTACAGGCACTCATAACCGCAGCAGCATCCTCATCATCAATCAAGGACAAAAGGAGATGTTCTAAGGTCACATATTCATGTGCCTGTTTATTCGCATATTCAAGGGCTCTGTGAAGAGCCTTGTCAAGATGAGTAGAAAATGACGGCATAGGTTACTACTGAACTCCTGTTTAACTATTCCTTCTCCATCGTACATTGTAACGGATGCTCATGCTGACGGGAAAAGTTGGACACCTGGGCAACTTTTGTTTCAGCAATCTCATATGTAAAAACCCCAGCAATGCCGACACCCTTACGGTGAACTTCCAGCATTATTTGCGTTGCTTCTTCACTCTGCTTGTTAAAGAAATGCTCCAATACACTTATGACAAAATCCATTGGTGTATAGTCATCATTTAACAAGACAACCTTGTACAGATCAGGTTTCTTCGTTTTAGAACGAGATTTGGTAATGATGTCTGTATCATTATCATAATTATCACCGTCCTTATCAGACATAGTAACTTCATGATTAAGAATGACTATGTCCTCATTGAGAACGGTTTGACTATTTGTATAATTTTTAAAGAACGCGATATGTTCCATTTTGCAGACAACCTTCGTTATTATCAAGTGTATCGTTTCACACGCCGATAACAAGCTAAATTTGTATGAAATTGCCAAAACCCATAAAGATTTAGGGTCAACAATCCTAAAATGCGGTAAAATCATCACCCTACAAAACAATGAAGGATGAAATCATGACAAAGCTTCTTCTCTTTTCCTGGCAAGCCCCTAAAGCACCCAACCAAAATAGTAAATTCATCTTAAACAATAAATTGAAAAAACTCTCTCACACATCAAGTCTTAAGTTATTTTATCTATCTTGCAAACTCAAAAAACGAATTTGTCACAGCATCTCCAAATATTGAACCAAAGAATTAAGACCGTTTCAACCCTCAAAACCCTCTATAAGATCGTTATAAGATCATTCCCAAGCTCTTTAAGATACAGCACTCCACAAATATTAAAAACAACATCAGATCATCATACAATAAAAACATTATACAAGTATAAATTTAAGGAAATAAATATAAAATACTTGAAGTAACATTATACTCCACTGTTTACATCGCTATTCAACAAAAAATTAAAAATTTCAATGACCTCTCCTTCTCTCTAACTCAACTGGTCATCCATAAACCCTTTTTCAAGTCAAAACTGACAATTCATCCAAAAGATGTCTTTAGGATACACGCAATCAGACACGGACTTCTATAATGTATTGATTAAGGGGCGTCGCTCACGAAACTGTCTTTAATGTTAGATGTGGTTTGGCGACAGCAAAACCGTTGCGCCCTGCCTTTTTCACATCATACATGGCCTCATCAGCGCAGCGCAGTAATATATCAAGATTATCTGAATGCTCACCATAAATAGCAATACCGATACTGGCGCCAATATGGGCAACCTCTCCCTCACAACGAACAGGTTCTGAAATTGACTTGACGATCTTATCAGCAAGACCTTCTGCATCTGCCTTTTCGACTGGAGAAGACATAATAACCGCAAATTCATCACCGCCAAGGCGGGCAACAAAATCAGATTTCCGCAAGATTTTGTTCAGACGCCCGGCCACAGTCTGAAGAACAACATCCCCGACATGATGCCCCAGGGTATCATTCACTTGCTTAAATTTATCAAGATCAATCATCAGGACAGCAAAAGGCTCTTCAATGTCCTGTGCAAGGCGCATTGTGGCCTTGATCCGTTTTTCAAAACCGGCACGGTTGGCCACCCCAGTCAAAACGTCATGGTTCGCCTCATGGATCAAGGTTTCTTCGCGGGATTTCAGTTCCGTAATATCCCTGATCGAAACCAGACCAACCCAGCCTTCCTGGGCAGGCATCGCATTATAAGACATATCAAGGTGTCTGGCCCCTTTTTCCTTTTCACCCAATTGAGCCTGCAAGCGTCCTGGTTGTTGATGGGCTGCATCCAGCAACAGGCGCTCCGCATGATCGGGTAAAATTTCAGAGATTGGTTTGCCAATACAGTCTTCAGCATTTTTGTCAAACAGCTCTTCAGCACTCTGGTTCATGGTCAGCAATTCGCCTTCAGGCGTGAAGGTAATGATGGCATCATTACTGGCATGAAGAAGCTTGATATGGGTGAGGTCTATCCGGTCAATAAAGGTATGAACCGCCTGCCTGAATCGCGAAAAAATGGGTCGGTAAGCCAGCTGCACCCCGATATAGACCAAAATCACAGTCAGAACTGCAATTGCCAAGCCAATATCCATCCGCCACGCTTCCCTGAACATACTGGCTATCGCTATAATAGACAGCACCACAGTCAGCAAGATAAAAAGCCCGGTTGTCGCATTATAACGCTGCAAGACCAGCCCCAGAAGCAAGGCAAAAATAAGGGAAGTCATAATGACCCAGGAATCTGATGCCTGGGATATTGTCTGCCCCAAAAGTCTGGTTTCAGCTGAAAGTGCAATAATATCAGGACGATAAAGAGACCCATACAGCGGAACAGCCAAGGGATAAGCCGTCTTGCCAGCTGTCAGGCCAATAATGATATTTTTCCCTGACAGCCTGCTGGCTTCAACCTTACCATTCAACACATCCAGAAAACTGACCTGATCCATTTTATTTTTTTGAATGGCATAATTAATCTTGAAAATGTTTGGTTTTTCATTATCCCTGCCCACAAACCAATCGGCAATGGTTGGGTAAGAAACACGTTTACCAAGCGTATCACGCCCAACTTCCCTGACAAATCTTCCATCTGCAATAAAGGAGAGGTCGCCAGAAACTTTCGTTACATATTGAGAAAATTTTTGCAAAGGCTTGAGTTCTATTGAGACAGCATTGCCATCCTTATCTGTTTCAGCAAAGGTGGAGACAGGCAATGCCAGGCGGTGCTTGCCAATCCCTTTCATCACCTGAAGCAAATTTTCATCACCAGCCAAAGAACCTTTATAGCCAAAGGTAATATCAAGATAGATTTTCTTTACCTTCGCTCCATCCAAACGCTTCAAGACAGTCGCAATCTTACTGCGGTCAAAAGGGTATCCGCCCAATTTCTGAAGGGTTTTGCCATCAACGCGCACAACCACAGTCTGCCCAGAAGCAGCAACCTGGGCTGAGCGGGCGGTCAGATCCTGGAAGAAATAATCCAAAGAGGAAAACAGTCCCGTAAGTGAAAGCAGGACGGCACATAAAGTGGCTGCGACTCCAAAAGCCATACCACTATATAATCTGCGCTTATCCAAAAGCAGCCATTTTAGCCCCGTCATACTCATCACACTCTCTGCAAACATTCTTTTTACGCCTTAAGGTCAGGCATAAAAAGCGACACATAATATTGGTTTGCAAAAAGAGCTGTTCATTATGCAAACAAATATAACACCTGGTTATCACCTAGAGTATCAAGTAAAAGTAAAAATGAAGATTATGACGATGCTTAAATAATCGTTAACAGCAATAATTTATGATGCTTTGAAAAAGGAATTTCTTGTCCTAATTGGATCCCGTGCCTGCCCCGACCATAGGCGAGGCTGGACTACTTCCCGCAGGAGGCGGCCTGCGCGGCGCAGCTGAAGTCGTTCCCATTGCAGCCCCAATGGACTGAAAGGACTGGTTGATACTGGTTCCAACCCGCTGGAAGGCAACCATAAGAATGATGGACATCATTGAAATAATCAAGGCGTATTCAATGGCGGCGACACCACTGTCATCTTTTTTAAATGTTTTTGCCGACCTGAGTTTCACAATAAACCGCCATTTCAATCCTATTTTTTTCCATACCCTAACATCCAAGTATAAAAAATTAGTTTGTAAGCATCCTTAATAAAATTTTCTTTCGCCCCCTTCCCCCCATAAAAAAACCTGCGCCCTTATTGAAAGGGGCACAGGCCATATTTTTATTTTTAACAATCAGTCCAGCCTCAAAAGCGAGGACTAAAATTAGCAACTGAAATACATGTCAAATTCAACTGGATGTGGTGCATGTTCCAAACGGATCACGTCTTCCATCAGCAATTCAGTATAGGCATTGATCTGGTCGGCTGTGAAAACGCCGCCTTCAAGCAAGTAAGCATGGTCAGCCTGAAGGGCTGAAACAGCTTCGCGCAAAGAACCACAAACCTGAGGAATTTTTGCCTGTTCTTCAGCGCTCAGTTCGTACAAATCCTCATCAGATGCAGGACCTGGATCAATCTGGTTTTTGATGCCGTCAAGGCCAGCCATAAGCATCGCAGAGAACGCCAGATATGGGTTAGCTGTTGGATCAGGGAAACGCACTTCAACACGCTTGCCTTTTGCATTTGGTACATGCGGAATACGGCAAGAAGCTGAACGGTTTTTAGCTGAGTAAGCCAGCATAACCGGAGCTTCATAACCAGGAATCAAACGCTTATAAGAGTTTGTTGATGGGTTTGTGAAGGCATTGAGTGATTTACCATGCTTGATGATGCCGCCAATATACCACAGACATTCCTGAGATAGACCAGCATATTTGTCGCCATCAAAAACAGGTGTTGAGCCGTTAAAGATAGACTGATGCACGTGCATACCAGTACCATTATCACCAGCAACTGGTTTTGGCATAAAGGTTGCGGTTTTACCGTAAGCTTCAGCAACATTGTGAACTACATATTTATAAATCTGAAGTTGGTCAGCAACACGGGTCAGCGTGTCATATTTAATGCCAAGCTCATGCTGCGCTGCGGCAACCTCATGATGATGTTTCTCAGTAGAAACGCCCATTTCAGCCATAACTGAAACCATTTCAGAACGAATGTCCTGGCAGCTGTCAGTTGGGTTACATGGAAAATAGCCACCTTTTACGCGCGGACGATGACCTTTATTGCCATTGTCATATTCTTTACCTGTGTTGCTTGGCAGTTCAATATC
>JAUTBZ010138686.1:0-13092 GCA_032361785.1 Lepetodrilus galriftensis | reverse complement strand
CACACACACACACACACACACACACACACACTCACACACACACACACACACACACACACACACACACACTCACACACACACACATACACACACACACACACACACACACACACACACATATTATGTACGTCATAGAATTAACAAGACTTTGAATAGGCCTACTATACTATACTATACTTGCTTAAGTAGTACACCCGTCATACACGGTAGCGTTGATGCTTAAAGCATTCATCTATTCATCATGCAATGTTTACAATTTTATTACTATAAATATATTTCGAGGTCTCGTACGTAACAGCTAAATCACGCCCCATCCCAGAGTAACACGTTTCCAGTTAGCATGGAATGCAACCAATTAATCACCGCAGAAATCCATACATTTATGAACTAAGTAACACTCTCGAGTTATTCGTCACCATTGTTAAAAGCAGTAGACATGAACATATTTGACACCTAAAATACACATAGCTTCACGCCATCTAGTCTACTGCAACTGATGTCTTTTGTTAGTCTGCGTCAATCTTTCCCCACCTCCGCACCTCGCATTGTTTTACTTCACTAACCGGAAATGGTATGTATTACTACGCACGGTTACGTCACGTGATCCACGAAAGAGCCTTTCCATCTCCGCAGAGAGTTTCTTGTGACACTGGTTCTTTGATAAAGCGAGATAATGCAATATAGTAGCGCCAAACCTTGACTAACTCCCTTTATTGATGTGCAAGAATTTGGAAAAGTGACATTAAATTCGAATAACTTTTTAATAGAATGGACGCCTCCACGAGGGGAACAAGTGCTGTTTAGTTTACATAGACCAAATAAACTTGTCCAGAAACAGCGGAGTCAGTTTATAATCTATACAAGGAACACTAACGGTCCTATCGCTTGGGGATAAACAGTATGAGATGATTCCCTGGTGAGGTAGTCTTGCCCTCTCAAGCGAAAGACGTGTTTTTAAAGTTTGACGTGATACACAATGAGGATCGATGTTAAAAAGAACAGCAAGGAAAGTGTTAGATCACGCAGATCAGTTATGCATTGAAAGTATTCATCCTGATTTAAGTTCATTTCAGCTGTCCTAAGTGTCCTAGTAAGCGGATGATGTGACAAGCGCGAGAAATTGACGAGCGTAAGTGTCATGATAATACAAAGTATCGGTGCCTGCAGATAAGGTTATGTAGTCTATATAGATACGTATAACGTAACAATGGTACTGCCATTTCAATAATGTAATGAAGGCTCAGTTCAGTTCAGTTCAGGCCAAACAGAACAGGTATAATGGGAAGAATACAAAGTCGAAATAGAAAAGAAAAAGTTGAAGTAGCGAGAATGCTGCGACCATAACAATAGCGATGTAATGGGGACGAAAAAAAAGGATTATTAACATAACTGGAAAGAGATCTACCGGGTATACAGATACTGAATGTATTAATTAATGTTATTAATATACTGATTTGATTGCAATGAGGGTAAACAGAATGTAGATTCGGTTTTTAAATTATTTTTCAAAAGTATATATTTCTATGTAAAGACCACCACACTATCTGAATATTGCAACTGAAGTAACCATCCTAGATTATTAAAACTTTGAGTTTCATCTTGTTGAAATAAGAAATAAATCTCTTGAACACAAGTTGAGATAGATTAGATGGGTTCCGGTCGTGACGAAAACTGACACTCTAATATTGGAACATGCACGTGCGGCGCAGGCTCTCCCAGCACGTGCGTCAATCACATTGGTTCCGAGTGTCGTCCGCGGCGGAGCTGGAAATGCCTGGAACTGGAGGGAAGACTGACGGAGGCCGATCCCCAGCTCTAGGTACAGTTCGTCTAGGTGATGGCAATTACTCTAATGGTATCTGACTCAGCTCTAGAGCCTGCTAACGCCGAGTGATTGTGACAGGATGGTAAACACTGAGTGACAACGCGACATCCGCCGTTCTGGCTTCGTTCCTTGATGGATTCCATTTTGCAGGTTTTCCCGGCGTAGTTTTAATCGGAACTTACGCTCGGCCGAGCAATTTCCCTCTTCTGTTAACGACCGTGGTAGTGCCAGCTTAGTAAATGCCCTTTTAATCGGATTATGGTGTTAGATTGCAATGTCCGCACACCCCAGCGCTAATTGTCATTGTTTTAATGGAATTTCCAATCAACTTGAAACGTTGTTCCTCTCGTCTAGGCAGCTTGCTTCCTGGGAATTGACATGACGTCACTCGCGCTTAGGCATCGTTTGGGTCTAAATGGTGTCCTCACACTGTCTTCGCTGCTGTCATTTTATTGTTTCATTTCACACAGTGTGGTGAATTATCCTCCAGCGAATGTCCAGAAAAAACAAGCCTTGTTTTCCCACTCTTCTCAACGCGTTCAAATCAAACAATCCCCGATACTGAGCAAAGACTTAAATCCGCTCCGCGATGCCAGTAGAGCGATTGCTTTGCAATTAATATGCTATTGTTTTAATGGATAAACACAGATCCGTTGTCTTTATCTAATTACAAAGGAGTATCACTGCTCTTTGTGTCAGCGCTTGTTTTCATAGCATTCCAGATTTTACCGTTTTATTTGAACCCATTATATGCTATTTGCAAAGTCCGCGGAAGACCGATCTCTGAAAGACAAACGCATACACTGTCTAGCTTTGTGAATTTAGGTTTACCATAGCAATACAACATATGGATATAGAAATAATTTGCACTTTTAAACAATTTGTTCTACCATATTAAAAAAATACATTAGATACCACGGTTCCATGTATATTGGGGTTGTACACAACAAGGTACGGTTCCGGATATCTGAGACTTACAGGACAAATTGCGGCTCCATGTACTAGTATCTCTGAGATTTACATGATAATTTACAAGTTCATGTACTAGTATCTCAGAGATGTACATGACAAGCTGTGGTTACACACAACTCAAGAGATTTACGTGATAATTTACGATTTCATGTATCTCAGAGATTTACATGACAGACTGCAGTTCCACATAACCTCGGAGATTTACAGGCCAAATGAAGGTTCCACACATATCAGAGATTTACATGGTGAGGTTCCACACATCTCGGAGATTAAATGACAAACTGCGGTTCCACATATATCTGCGATTATATGACAAACTACGGTTCCACATATATCTGAGATTATATGACAAACTGCAGTTCCATATATCTGAGATTATATGACAAACTGCGGTTCCACATATATCTGAGATTATATGACAAACTGCGGTTCCACATATCTCAGAAGTCTACAGGACAAGCTACTGCTTCACAGATCGCAGAGGTTAGAGGTCGAGCCTGGATTCCACATCTCAGAGATCGACAGGACAAAACACTGTTCTACATATCACAGAGGCTTACAGTACAAACCACTACAGTAACAAGACAAACTATGTTTCACTGAAGACGTTTTAATGAATACACACGTACCAGCATTAACGGTTGACAAACGTCATGAATTGTATGTTTCTTAAACTGTAATATTAAATTCTCAAAAAGCAATGTTATCAATGTACACTATACATCTTTACTTTATTTAAGAGTTCACTGTATAACTTACAAATATGCTCCAGCCAGTTGCTTTGAATACCAGCAACAGCCGTCGATGCTCGTAATTCAACACATTATCATAGACCGATTCTGAAAAAAATGTACAAATTAAAAGTCATGACTTGATGCCCATTTAATATTTATCTTAATGGTGCGACCAACTTGTTCATTGATCGTTGTCTGCAAATATTTTGATTCGTTGACACTGCAGCGGGAAAATATAACCATATAAATAAACAATGAGGGGTGAGCGAACGAACAATATTAGAAAACATTATTTGTATTTTTTTTATCCAAGGTAACCAGCGATATCGTAACCTTAGGGAGACGACACGTACATACGCATGACTTAACACCTGCTCTGTGTTTACGACTGCCAGACGTGAAAACACATTGGAAATCCCAGCGCCATCTATTATGTACTAGGCACAACGGGGAGATAACTCCAATGTTTTAATGCATCTCAGTGGAATTAGGATTTTTCAGGTGTAAAGTTTTTATGGAACTCATTTTACATGCTTGATTTATCCATTATTTTCGCAATGTAAAAGTCGGTGGTTCATAAGCGTGTTAAATCTGGAAAGGGACTTGCACATGTGAACAATATGAATATGAACAATATGAAAATGAACAATGAACAGACTTACATTGTATGATGAGGTAATATGTGCGGTAGTGGAGTTAATATTCATTTCATCATGCAATGTACATGAATCAAACAATATTTTAAAGTGACGTTAGCGATAAACCAAATGATAATTATGCAATAATATTTTCTAGTTATCTTTACTACATAACTTATTTATATTCCAAAATAAGGACAATATGCACTACATCGTACATGATATCACCAAAAGACGAAAACCCATTCAACGTAAATTGATATAAATAGTGAACGGAAATATGTGAATTAAATTTCATTTTGTTACAAATAAAACAAGCTGGCACATGTGGAAAGCACATTTCTTGAGAAATGACAACTATATAATGAAAAGTGCTTTTTTGATCAGTAAAGTTATGTCGTTCAAGATGTACTTTATTAAATTGCTGCTCATTCACGGACTTGCCAACTGAATAACCTTTCAGAATTCACAGGACAAGCTTTAATAAAAGACCCGGATGAACTTAGGGGATTATACACAAGCTACATTCCTTTCACGGTGATACGAAGAACCATAGCGCGGTTAGCAGAGAGCGAAACCCCTTTCAGTATGTGCAGTTTATTAGATATTAATATGAAAATATAGGCACCTCAACATAGGGCGTTATCAAAGACACTAATATCGCCAACAGGGGGGTTGTTGTGGTGTCTAAAGCCCAACCATGAATCTCCTTTCATGTCAAATCAAATAAATATTTGACATTGATCTAATCCGTGAAAAATTACTTGACAGCTCTGACGGCTTGGATTATAAATCTCACCGACAAAAACAACCGACAATACACTTTTCCAATTCAAATATTAATTTTCCGCTTCAATTGTCTGTAAAGGTTGTTATTATAATACGATATTGCGAATAGCCTCTGGTCTAATATATGCTATTTGATGAATCGAATAAACAGGGATCTAAGTTTCTTCTTTCAACGGTTAGCATGGTTATTATTTATCTAAGAAACATGTGCATTAATCGTATGTGGAATTCAGGAATGCGCGCTTCATTTACATATAGCAATTAACTTAAGCGCGAAGGAAACTTATTAACATATGTTGTACTTAATATATTCATATCATATATCACACTACAGTCTTGAATGCAAATAACAGTATAGCTTGTTTACTAATAGCGTTGTTTATTCTACGTTAATGATACTGCACTGGTTACCCTTAATATTCACAATAAATCTTCTGCTGATCTATGTCCTCAGCAACACAGACAGTATAGACGAGGGACGTAAACAATATTTTTTGTTGTTGTTTCTTTCCAAACAGCTTATCCGTCAAAGACTAGCATACATACCAGAGTTTAGCTTTGCACAAACAATACTTTCATCGGAAATATAGAGGGGCGAAGAATATAAGAATATCATAGTAACATATTCGGATAATAATGTCGTTAATGAAAATCTAGTTTGTTGAAAGGTTTTCTGGAAAAAGTATGCGATATAATTATTTCATTTTATGTCCAGACAGTTAAATAAATCTGATAGATGCGAGTTAAACAACATGCACGCACTATTATTTGGCAAGCACCACCAGAATATTAGAAAATAACTTTGAGAAGTAAACACAGACCTACCGGTAACGCGTTATATAAAGTAAGCAACCGTATAGAAAATTGGACTACATAGAAATCCGCTATAGATATTAACGTAAGAATACTACAACTATCACCGTGTACAACTATTATTACTGTAAATAGGTGGAATAAAACACGATCAAGTTCTAGGACCACTGACTCATTCAAGCATATCCACTCTATCACTTGTATTGCAAGGAGTTGCAGGGAAGCATTACAATGTTTTCTTTGGCAGAAGACCATGTTCCGTAACACCGCCGAGACGCCATTGTTGGAGGAACTCGCAAGCGTAAGAGGCGTTACGTGACGTAATCTCGCGAATTACGTCACGTGACCGCTGTCCGAATTGAAACGAGTTATTGCTAAATTCGCAACAAGAGTGTCGGGCATTTCTATAATTGCGACCCACTTACGACAGCGGTGAGTCGATTTTGTAGGGCACTAAATAGAATTGAATTTGTCCTGAGTCAGTGAGTGGACTATGGCGATCATTTCGCTGGGGACCGGTCATTATCTCAATAACCCCGCTTCGGCCATTAGGTCGTCGCCAACCCGGACATGACGTAATATACCTCGTTATAGCCAATCAAACTTAAGTTAATTTTATCTGCTGGGCGTTCTTGCGTAAGAACGTCATTGATGGACAGGGTCCATTTATGTAACAACTTCCGGTCTGGTCTAAGTTACGGCAGGCGATTAGATTGTCTCCAAGAAGACTGGTTACACTGCTTCTATGGGAGAAGACGAGACCGTACTTGAAGTCATCCACAGTGACACAACATAGATAATACATTGTTTAGTAAGGTATGAAGAGATTTGTCTCCAATTATCTTATACCAGCACCTTGCACGGAAATGTACCAGCAGAATTACTTCTCTCCAAACTAAATTTCAGTCATTTTCCATACACTCACTTCTTTAACACAGGTAACACTGCATTAATGCGTTAATTCTTTGCTAAGATAAACTAGGAACTCTTCCGTGAAATATAAAAGTAGTAGCGATGTTGAATCCGTTTTTGAATTCAAATACTGGTGTTACTGTGTAGGTAGGGGCGACTACTCTGTTCAATAAGATGAACTATTACTGATAATTCCACATAAATATAACATCTGAACATATTTTAGTATCACGACAATGTCTCTTATTGAGCACAAGTCTGCAGTAATTATTTTAGAGGCTGAAGGAAGAAAGACATGTTTGAAATTGTGTTGACGTATTCAACACTTTCAACAATTTTTATAATATGAAAAGAGATTTTCAAGGCCTAAATGTGAAAGATTCATTTTGCAAGACAAATAAGATTTTATTAAAAATAATTGATAGGGAGGAAATAGCTGCCAGTAACATAGACACGCACCTAACAAGTTGGTATTGGTCATGTCGAAATTGTATCCAGAGTCCTACCAATACTAAAGTACCAGTGTCATACAAATACTGCAGTACAGTACTACTGTCATACTAATACTGCAGTACAGTACTACTGTCATACTAATACTGCACTACAATATCAAGGTCATACCAATACTGCAGTGGTTCTCTGTCATACCAATACTGCAGTGATTCTGTCATACCAAAACTGCAGTGGTTCTCTGACATACCAATACTGCAGTGGTTCTCTGTCATACCAATACTGCAGTGGTTCTCTGTCATACCAATACTGCAGTGGTTCTCTGTCATACCAATACTGCAGTGGTTCACTGCCCTCTTCATCCGCTGTCTCGGCCAGATGCATGTGGCTCAACATTATCCAAACACGTGTTTCGTTTCTAACTGTGTCATCACACACGACGTCATCTTCTTCAGATCTGTCATAACACTCTTGTTCTACGTATCCATTTCAATATTGCTTAAATCTCCCATCCTGAGCATTCTCAAAATAATTACAAACGACATAAAGACAAAGTAAACTTTATTATTTGAAATTAATTCAAACTATTATGCATATCAAACAACTAAAGCCATTTCTACAAACAGAAAATGTTACAAAGGACAGTAATTGTAATCCATACTAGAACCACAACAAATTACATCTAAAATGGAGGCGAATCCTAACAGATTAATGTCTCGTATTTTGCATTGTTTTAGCAGAGCAGAGAGACAGGATTCGCTTTAACATTCCCTATCTCTTCCAAAATCTGGCAGCTCGTCTTAGTGCGGGTCGCGGAGGCCTCTAAATTGCCCATAATTTAAAGAAGAATTCAAGAGAAATGAAAGTAAATGTAATAACGCTCCCTGACTACGGGGTGGTCAAGGGTCGACCCTAACCTGCTTTACCCGTGCAATCAACACGCACAATTCTATTTACTACTTTTTCTCCCCCATGATTGCATTAGACTCCGCCAATTACGCTTTAATCTGTTTCTTTTGACAGCTCGGGCCAGCTCTCGCGATTTCTCTCGGGAGTTTGCGAGAAACTGATTCCGAGTTAGGCTCAGAAAAAGACGCATAACGAAGTTGGTTACTAGGCGGGCAACACACGCTTCATGAAATAATTTGCTCGTGTTAAAACTATTCCCCTCCCGCTTCTAAACCCATGGGAACCCCAGCAATTAATTGCACGTCAAGAACATGGTTAGGACTCAATATGGGAGATTTGGAGAGAGCGAGGGAGTTCTTGCCAGATCGCGCACAGTGTTACGGGATTTGGCGCTAAAGAGAGAGATTAGGGAAGTCTTAGAACAGTATCGGTCTTTAAACGAACACAGCACGAATTGTATTAACCGCTTGAATGTTTGTAGAAGTTGTCCCATACTGAAACTTACTTTTCAGGATTCATTCCATTTGAGTAGAGCAATATCCAAATTAAATATTTTTCGCATCACTACATGCAGAATTTCTGTAAAATTAATTTCTGTTGTAGAAACAAATATACAACTGGATTGCATAGTTGGTGTTGGATGACACACATGAATTCATAGAGACTGTAGTTAATAGCCAGACCAACTATTATACCTGCCACTATTTTCATTTTATTAGTTCAACCACGGCACTTATTCCTCATTATTTCCTATATGCACCAATATGTTAACGTACACTATTTAATTATTTGACAGGACAAATATACATGTATACTGTACTGTTAATTATGAAACGTTTAGGTGCAATATGCTATAAATAGCGTCCGAGTGATCCGACTTGGAATTCTGTTGTTAAATGATTCTTACCATTCAGCACTGACCTCGAGTTAGTTCCCCTTACATGTACTCGACAACAAAGTATGTGTGAAGTGCTGAGTATCCTACTGGGGAAAAGGGAAAAGAAAGGCAACGGATATTATATATATGGTGTATTTTAAAATTAATATGCTTCGCAGAGGGGTGTCATGAAATTCCATTTATCGTATATATTTTATCATTATGATAAATTTACTCCAAGCTTGCGTCTATCTATTATACATTCAGAACGCAATGCCCGGAGTCACTATAAAACATAATTTACGTTGTAATGACACAACATGTTCATATTCGGTAAAACATTCTCTCTGGATATTGGTTGGGTTTTAACTCAGTAAAGTATGACATGCAAAGAGTTAAATGACCAACAGAACGTATACAGCGCTGGGATTAAGATAGATAGAAAACGTAGCTATATACAATACTATACGTTATTAGAACGACTTGACTAATCCTAAACATAATCAAATATGGATGATGATGCACGAACACAATAAATATATATATTACGTCTCAGATTTTACATTCACGAAAGCACCATATACATATACGGTATATATATATGTACGACAAATAGTCGTTCTAATTTACATTTAACTGCAGTAACCATACGCTGTAAAACATAGGACTACGTCAAACGTGATCAATCCGTCTTTGATTTGATGACGCCAATCCAGAGAAGGAATAAAATGAAATCCGACATGAAATTAATTTGCGCGCTGACACGTTTGGAGACCCAATTACATGTTAATTATGTCTGATACACATATGGTCCCAACCTCCGACCCCGTAGTGGCCAAATACCTCTGATGGAAAAGCCATTTGGGTTATGCTAGATGGCGATGCCTATTTTTGTCAAGACCTGAGCTTTGCTGTGACTTACGCGGCTAAGGCTTGATCGGCTTTCGTCTGATGTTCCCTAGGGGCAGTTTGAATTGAAAGTCGCAGACTCCAGCAATATTCCTGGTCATTGAAGAAAATAGTTCTACTGATTAATATCGCCAAACACAACATGGTTCTCGCAAATCGCCGCTCGATTACTGAGGATCAGAGAGCCCATCACAAAGAGGCAGGGCTAATCAGCACGAAGATTTCTGATTAGAAAGTCGGGGATGGAAAAGATGCAAGATTTGTTGACGGCTGGAGGGACGCAAACATATTTATCTTAATAACTTCAACCCACAGTGATCGTGAGTCGAAATTTTACCCCTTCCCCCTTGTGGATGGTTCGTAGATAAAATGGACGGCAGCTATTTATTTTAATGATTCGATAACCCACGCCCGAGAAACGACATACCCCGCAGCATTTCCCACAAGAGTACAATTTAATTTTCAATATGCTGTTCAAAAGAGTTGTTATTCCAACGGTCAATTGGATTGGGGGCATCCAACTACTGAATCTGGTCATACTAGATTCTTCTGTTATGCCCGTGCCAATGTTATTATGTATATTTTCACATAAATCATGTTATATGATCAAAATGAATGTTATACATTTACAAAATACTAAACGCTGTATTAAATTCTCATGAATATTCATGATACATCTAGACATCAGATGAGGAGGAGTTTCTTAAGCATTACGTTCTTCATAATGTCTACCTCCGCCATCTCCCGCCATCTCCCGCGGAACTATCGATCTCCGATCGAACTCGGATTTCTGATCTGCGAGAAAATCCCCCTCATCACATGTATACTAATTGGATGCGATTGACGTTGTTTTGCAAGCAGAGATACAATTACAGGTTTTCAAAACATTGCCAGCTAAGCAGGTCTGTAGTGCTTGTGTCCAGCGTCGCTGTAGCTCTGTCTAACATAACAGTTCCGCGTCTCAAATAGAATTCATTGACATAGAGGGCTGCTTAGAATTCAGGCTAAATTATGTGCATACAATCTTTAATTTTAGTTGGACTAACAAGACATTCGCGCTGTTTACAAGAGAAGTGAATTTGAATATTCGTTATAGCAATTTCAGTTTGTATTTTTGGGAGTCGGACAGGGTGAGGTTGGTGGTGGTGGTGATGGGGAGGGGTGGGGGGTGGGGTGAGGGGTGCCGTTGGGGTCTATGAATACATTGACTGATAACTTTTACCATGACCATTACAATTTTGTTCAGCTTTACATTAATTACAGATCTTACACATTAAAATTAACATCATTTATAGTTTTTGTTAATAATAAATAATTAAAAAAATATATATATATCGCATTGTTACAATTAAACATACAGTAATATCAATTATATTATACAAATTCAACACAACGGAAGTGCAATTCGCATGCAAAATGTACTACATGACAACAAAGGATGCTCTACTGTATAGGGATTCTCTTGAAGACTCCAGTACATCACACGTGTGGTTCAACATACATTACATGATACTAGTATTCTTATTTACGGCAAAGCTCCATACAGCTTTCTTTACATGAACCTTCTTTACATGGCATTCTGGCAGGAGATTAAAAAAACATCAAGATACATTACATCCGAAACACGGTAATAATACAGCAGAATGTAAAATATTATTACGCGTTGCAAACATGAAATATTTTAATTTGAAAATAATGTTGAAGATAAAGATTCATCCTGTCAAACTTTAACAATTCTATTTTTCACAAGGACTTGGCAATGACTACAGCAATCTGCGCTTTAATTAAACAGAAATGGGGCGGTTTTCTTGGCAGAGCCCCCTTGAGGGTTTGCAAATTGGAACAAAAACAAGTGTTAAACACCGAACTTAATTGAAATGTACAAGCTGGTAACTGCGAGACAGTTTTCCCATGTCATTTCCGTCGAGATCTTGTCAATTTCAGGTGTTCTCAAAATTGGGATCGGGTAATTTCCGGCCTGAGACGATGTAAGGCGAATACAGGGTCTCCTCAGTGTTAATTAGTGCTGTGTTTTGATGCTGCTGGCAAACTCTCGTCTCTCGTGGCGAGATCTCATCGGCACGAGAGCGGACAGTCAGTCGCTAATTGGGCCTGACTATGGTCCACGAGTCAAACTTTGACGAGTACCTGAAAATAAAATATCAGAGGTCAAAACTCTAGGTAGAATAAAAGTGACACGCATCAAATTAATGCCACCATTTCGCTTAGACTCTCTTCTTTGCTCAACCGTTCCGTGTATTTAACATGTCTGGTTCGAGGATTTCACAGTTTCTTTACAAAGCACGACGACATGGTGAAAAACCATCGAAATTAATTACAATATGTGTTCATTATATTTTGCCGACTAGTGCACTTTCAGAGTGACTAATTAGATAATGAAGAGCCATCATACAATGTTAATTAGAGATCCAAATAGTTCGATGAGTGCTCATACATTTGTAAAGCGACGATTGTAAAACATATTGTAAAATTTACAAATGCATTAATAGCTTTGTCATAATATAATTTTAGAAAAACTATATCAAAGTGTTCCTTTTCCAATGTTTCTATATCAGAAAGAACGGTATTTATTTTACGATTCTTTATTGATATAGAACTATTTTCTACTATCTACTATCTTTGACATTGCCAAGATATTTAGGGTTCAACTGTAGCATATAGCTACAATAACACAAGGCAAAACTACAGAGATAAATGAATTTGGGAGTTTAACCCAATTTTCAAAGGTATCAAGAATATCCCTGCAAAATGGTGATGAGAACCTGAGACAACCATGCGTCCCGAGCACACTAACCGAGGTAGACCTTATATTATGTACATGTATACAGGCCATTAGCTTAACTGTGGTATAAAGTTGACCATAATTCCAATCTTAGCAATATATTATTCCTGTTTCGTATCTGACCAAGTTTTGAGTCCTGGGGGGCCTATTTTCGAAACGTTATTACGAACTTCTTAGCCTAAGATAACAATTCGTAGCCATACTAAACTAAAGTTCGTTAAGTCCTGTTCTTAGGCTAAGAAGTTCGTAAGAGCGTTTCGAGAATAGGGCCCCTAGGTTATAATATACAGTTACACCGCTTCTTACAGTGGCGCTATGGCCTGCGTTTCAGCAAATGGTCGTACTGTAATTTTTGCTTAAATTAGGGCAGGGGCCATAGTTTTACTATAACAGGAAGTGACGTACAGTTAATGCTCGGACTACAGTAGGACCCTTCCGTGAAACTCAGACCTGGTATACAT